>OY856412.1:125289606-125514606 GCA_963693085.1 Alisma plantago-aquatica
AGGGTTTCTCATCCCTTGATGCACGTCATTTCCAAATAGTGCAACGTCCCATACCACTGCACTACGAGGAAAGAACGACATCTAAGGACTTTCTATACAACAAGCACCAGTCTAGACCTAGTTCTCGGACATCTAGGTGGTAACCTAGAGGCTAGGTCAGATCTAGTCTCTAGAAAATGACTAATCTAACCCTAATTAAGGTCAAGGTTCTTTAGTTTTGAGTTGCATAATGAGCAAATGTCAGATTTTTCTATTGTTCATGCTCTGATACCACCTGTGACGGCCCCGGATTTTCTAAAACTTAATCTGATGTGTGACGTCCAAATTGAAACCCTCACCTCAGCGAGAATCTCAATTTACACATCCCACACTAGGCTAAGAAAGAGAAAACCAAGGGAGTCAGAAGGAAACAATCAGTAGCACATGTACATGAACAATAATAAAACCATACACATGTTCACCATTCAACATATAATTACAACATGAATTGTTACAACATTTGATATTATATATTGAACAGCAAACTTATACATATACATGTACTACATCTAAACAACAAGATCTTAAGACAACAGGTCCACCTGTACATTAGCTCGCCATACAACTCTCAACTACCCTGGATATTCAAGAGCATAACCACAACCTAAACAAAAGATTACATGCGGTACACGTCAGCACAATATTCAAGAATATTGTACTGAGTACGCCTACGTGTCTTTTATTTACCTCTCATCATATCTTGGCAATAAGATAAAACTAATATACTTGGCAGTAACAAAAGAATATAAGAAAAGGTGTATAGTTGCACAAAGATATTTGTTACCAGAAGAGAACACATATTTTAGGCACATTTCCATTATATGTAAACTTGATCAACCACAAGCACTATTCTACCAAAGCGATTTAGTGCTCACATGTACTATTCTGCCAAAGAGATTTAGTACTTCATAAATGCACTATTCTGCCAAAGAGATTTAGTGCTCACATGTACTATTCTGCCAAAGGGATTTAGTACTTTCATCAATGCACTATTCTACCAAAGAGATTTAGTGCTATCATATAATGGACCATATATCTTATGTTTCATGTGTTCATAGCAATAAGTATAGAAAATCATGCAACATATCATACAAGAACAATCATTTCAATCAATATCATATGCCAAGTTTGTACTACCATATAACACAAGCATAATATATAATAAGCCAAGTAAGAGGTAATGGCGTACCTTCCAAAGAGACATCCTAAACACCACATATTCCTGATGTCAACTATATTCTGGGTCAACCCTGATCAAGACAAGACCATATACTATCATCAGGTTCTTATCATCTTACATGTCATCTTATCCCTAATTTTATCCATTTTAGGGTTTTCTTACTCATTAGGATATGAGCATCCTTACATGCATTCTTATCTTAGATTTATCTTACAAATGTCATTTTCCAGGTTATGGTTCATTATCTGAATATTAGGTTCCAAATCCTTTTTGTGCACATATTAACCCTAGGTTACATCATTAACCTAGATTAGGGTTTTATAACATGTATTAATATTCATCTTCATATAACATGGATTTTGTTCATCATTATGATCTCATAACTAAAACTGAGGTTCAATATACTGATATGAGCTTTCTCTGTAAATTTCATCATTTATAGAGCACGTATGTATTTATTGCATTTTGTTAGGGTTATTAGCCCTAATTAGACATGTTAAACAAATTACATGATTTCGTACATCAACATGATCATCCTTGACATCAGGTGCATTATAAACATTATTATGGAGTTACTGACATTTTTCCATAATTTTATGTCATCATTTGCTATTTATTATCCACTAAACAAGCATTACACATATTTCATGATATCATTGAGATTTGAGCATCAAAAGCATGATATTATAGTTCCAGGTTGTTCTACGCATTTTTCTAAGAATTTTGGTATATTATATGTATTTTTCTGATACTCGAGCTAATTTATGTGATTTATTGAAGATCTGAGAATTCTGAGCATTTTCTTACCTTTTGGCCAATCGCCTGTCGACACGTGGCATTGAGGAGGGCAAAGCTCCTTCAGTTGATTACACTCAGACCCACCTAGATCATCGTTGAACCACTAGTTTTTCTCTACTCTGGACCCGGTTCGCTTGCCTCCCATTCTAGCTTGTGTCCCACGCGAGTCTGCGCTTCCACTACACGAGACTCTGTCTTCCGCGGGACACACCGCCGCCTGGACTAGCTCCGGTGAGCAACAACATAGCCAAAACGAGCTCTTCGTTGGCTTCTAAGGCAACCCGCAACCTCAGTGACATGTTCCGGATCTCCACAACTGATCCAGCCTGCAACTCGACCTCTAAAGCTCATCCTCCTTGAGCTCGTCAGGTTAGCCGCTGCTGCGGCGGTGGGAAAGGGGATTCCTCCCCTTCACATGCTCAAGCTCCAGGGTTATGCTTCTAGAAGATCTGTAGGGCCTCCTTTAACTCTAACACCTCCTCCTTAAGCGGTGGGAAACACCCTCATATAACCCCCGAGCTCCACCTTCTCCTCTACCTAAAAAGGGGTTGCTTAGCCATGGAAACTGCCCCTGGGTTCGCAAACTCTGTGCGGTCAACTCCCCTAGATCTGAGCATCATTTTCCCTCCTTCACCTTCCTCTATTCTCCCCTCTACCTCTCTTTTCTACTTCTCGTTCCCTACTATTTTCCATGGACGGAGGGCTGTACTGGCTGGTGGAGAGGCAGGACAGGGGAGTGGGTGGTTCTTCCAGCACCGATGACTAAAAGGATGTTGCAAGGGGTCGTAGTACTCCTGGAGACGAGCTGAGATCAACTGCTCCTTTAGTCTAACCTCTCGATCCAAGATCTGCGACGTGGTGGAAGTGGGTCAAGGCCTCGTCTTCTGCCCCACGTTCTCCATTGCAACGGGAGGTAGGAGGAGAGCTCCCAGTCGTCTGATCGTCATCCAAGGGCTGGTAGTGCCCCACAAACAGGTCGCATTCGTGGCTCTCATAAGTAGGCATTCCCAGCCACTGGATCTCAGATCTACGGCTACAAAACCTCCATGCAGCCCACCCACAAACAAGGGGCGCATGACACAGCCTAGCTTAGGCTTAGATTGTTGAACTTAGGTCTATTACCCATCAATATGCACATTATTTCATGATATTCAAACATAAATAACTTCGTCTAGGAACATCCAATTGCCACCAAAATTTAACCATAGATTCCTTACCTCTCAAGGTACCTTGTACTCCAATTTGGTGATGAAACTCATCTATTGGACTATTCAATTAAATTCCTCAAAAAGGCATTAAAAGAGAGATCTTAATCATGATATCAACCTCACATCAACACACCTACTTTGTCAAACGTTTGGAACTCTCAATCTAACTCAACCATATGCTTTCACTTAAGTCATTGGACATTTTAGGATTCCAAAATTCCACTCCATCACATCCTACACACCTTAAAAGATATTTCATCCTCGAAATTAAACCAGAAAACCCACTTTGTCACACTTTACTTCTTTTGTTTCCAATTGGTATCGAATACCAATCCTTGTTCCAATCAAATTGGGCAAGTGAAATGAAAAGAAATTTCTCACCAATCTGACTTTCCCAACTTGTCTGGTTGCAATAGTTCGATTGTTTCAACACTTGAAGCAATCGTTCACCCTGTCTATGAGCCGATTGACTCACCAATTGAGCCAATCAGTTCACCAAGCTCAACCGATCGGTTCATAACATGAGTTGATCGGTTGGGAGTACAGATTGTGCATAATTAGTCAATTGCGGTTTCAATCAATCTGATACTCTAATCAATCAGTCCAACACCTTGAACACTATGATATTAAGCTATCGATTAATTGAGTGTTGAATTGAACTACTAAACTCCTTTATTAATCAATCTAAACATTGTTTGTGGACAAACTCCTATTTTAGGTTAAATCCTATGTGTGTGACCCTGCAGGTCCATTTCGCGTTGGCAGTGAAAGTCCATAACATTTATGACTTCACAAGCAAAGAGCAGTGCCTAGTCACACATCAGTGCTACCCAAGTGAAATAGAAAGTTGGAGAACAACTTTCAATCCTACAATATGTGAATGGTGTTACAGTGAATGTATAATTCCTTTGTCACTGATATCCTGAATGAACTCGAGGCATGGAACAATCATCTTGTCAACATTTATTCATTTCGTTGATCTCAGAGTAGACTGGGTGAGATGTGTGTGACATCAATATCACATATTGATTCATAGGTGCATGCACATGCCTTTCTCAATCCTACTCATCAAGTGTCCAAGGACATCAAACTCCCTCAGGAGGGACAAATCCCATATCTATCACTCACCCCTCAAAAGCCCCATGTGTCAAAGCCACCCAATCATCACCTTTATAACAACCCATGTTTCAGGACTGCGTTTGATGATGTAAAAGTGTACCCAACGACATGTGTTGAGTGTAGTGATTTCAAGTCTAAGAATCACACTCACCACCATCACTGTGAGAGCTGACTGTGACTACCAAGTCATGGTTCCATGTGTCACTCTCACGATGGGTCTGTCTGGTACCTTGTTCTCTAACAAGTACCTATGTGCTTTTTTTTTTGTACAAGCCAGGAGGTCATCTATTCACCTCACCCTCCTCGTGTGAGCACAAAGATAAAAAAGTACAGCTCCTGCTTATAAGATGCAGGTGATGACCCGAACAACACAAAGGACAGCCCACCAAGGCAAACAAAACACACCCAGAAAAAACAAGATAGATCAATCAGGTATATCTCAACACCACATAGGGGGTCTCTTCCTTCTCAAGGTTAAGAATACCCCTAATCCTAGGGGGCAAACTTCTCGGATCAGAGATTACAATCAGTTCATAGTGACGATTACCCCATTTGCCAATAACTCTGGGTATTGAGTTCAGAGATCTGTGCACAAGGGAACCCAGGATGCCTTCCTCCTCAACGTAACTTCTGATCTCCTCTACCATAGAAGCCAACCTCCAAGGGATGGGATGTGTGCCCCATACAAGATTGAAGAGAAGAGCATTGTCAACCTCAACAGTAGTAATCCTCAAATTTTGAGACTCAACGAATCTGAGACTAACCACAATAGCTTGAAGCAAAGCATTGTCAAGGTCTTCAGCTGTAAGCCAAGACCTAGTGACATGATAAACCTTCGCATGATGATTTCTAATAACGCTGGCCATCCACCATCTCTTACTTCCAATCGGATCTCTATCTTTCCCAACTGTTATATTTAGCTTAAGGCTGTGAATGTCTGGCTTGTTCCATCTCAGAAGAGTAATCTCCTTGATCACATATCTAGGATCGGCCACACCGTATTCATGAAATCTGAGATGAACCTCAGGGTCAGCGAAGGCACGAAAGGTCTTCTTCTTAAGCATGATATTCAGCTGGTCAGTCATCAAACGGATCGCATTCTCAAAGGGTCTAGCTATACCATCAAATCTAGCTCTGCATCTCCATTTCCACAAACAGTATGGGATGAGGGTCGCTAAACAGGCCGCTGTCCATTTGAGCACGTCGGCAGATCTGCCATAGGCGCAAAGGGTTACAAGCTCAGCTCTACTCAGTGGCCTCGTCATGTCTGTAATCGATTCGAACACCTCCCAGAATCTGGACGCCATCTGTCCAAAGAAAACGACATGATCGATGTCCTCCGTACAGCGCTCAACGCAGCACTCACATCTAGATGCCAACTGAACATGGCATTTACGGACGTTGTCATCCGTTGGAACTGCGTGGTTCATCATCTTCCAAATAAAGGCGCATTCCTTTGGGGCATCTATACTCCAGATCTTGCTATAGGCACAACCGGAGGGCGCATTACCAGCAGTGAGGATCTTCTTGACTGATCTGATAGTGAACGCACCCATCCGCTCAGGACTCCACACAATCCTGTCTTCATCATCAGTAATCCTTTGCCTTGCTTGCTTGACCAGCTCAACACCGTCATCAGTAAGGACCTACCGGAGAGCCAACCAGTCCCACCCTTCATCGTCAATCCAGAAGTCTCGGACAAAGAAGGCGTGGTTTCTGTCACTGTGAAATCTCGCATAGCCGAACAGCCTAACCTCACACCATATAGCATCCCAGAACGGGATCATACCTCTGCCAAGAATCCACTTACACCACGGGACCACGGATGGGAAGTCGTTCCACAGTTGTTTCCAGTATGGAGAGGTCGTAGATCTATATTGGACATGATTAGGATAATTGGCCGCCCTACTAGGCACACGTATGGAGTACTTTGCATTACAGAACCTGGCCCACAACGAATCCATAGCAATTAGCTCCCAGCAGGCTTTGGCCACGAAGGCGTCAACAGTGACACGGATATTTGGGAGGTTCAGACCTCCATGCTCGAGCGGCTTGGCCACCTTGGACCAACTCACCCAAGCTTTCCTATGATTATTATCCCGATCCGCCCAGAGAAACTTCTTGAGCATGCAATCAATGCGGTCAATCGTCCCACGAGGAATACCTATGGCAGCAGCAGTGTACACGGTGGTGGACGAGAGGACATGAGCGATTAACATCTTGCGGCCAGAGAAGGAAAGGAGCCTCGACTTCCAGGAGGCAATCTTCTGGTTAATCTTCTGTATCAGGTAATCAAAGTCATTCAGCGTGCTCCTACCAAACTTGATCAGAACACCTAGGTAAATGAGCATCTCCGCTGTACTATCAATATCAAGGGCCGCAACAACATCACTAGAGATCGCAGCGCATTTACTACCCACAACACACTGTGACTTGTTTCGATTGATCATCTGTGCCGTAGCTTGCTCATAGTTCATGAGGATCTGCTTAATAGAGGCCAGCGTGGATGGATTAGCATTGAGGAAGAGCATAATATCATCCGCATATAACAGATGTAAAGGAGCAACTCCATGACCACGAGTATAAAATCTCACAAGGTGCATCTGAAGATCCACTCTAAGGATGTGTCTGGATAGTAGTTCCTCGAAGATGATGAACAAGAGGGGCGAGATGGCGTTACCCTGCTTGAGGCCCCGTTTCATAGGAAAGAAACCATCAGAAGCATCTCCAATAGAGATCGTAGCCCAGGTGTCTATGAAAAAATGCAACACAGTTTTAATGAAACCCTCCGAGAAACCAAAACTCAACATGATCTTCTTGAGGACCTCCCAGTTGATACGATCAAACGCCTTCAACATATCAATCTTGACCATCAAATTCAGGAACTCGTCGCCTTGATAGAGATCATGAACCAGTTCTTTGACCAATCTAATGTGGTTTGTAATCTCTCTTCCTTGGACGTAGGCTGCCTGGTTATCAGAAATGAGTTTAGGCATAAGACTCTTCATGCGGTTACTCATGACTCTGGCCAAGATACGCAGGGCCACATTCTCAATAGAGATAGGTCGGAAATCCTTACTAATGTCAGAGGGGTTCTCAACCTTGGGAATAAGAAGAATATTATAGCAAAACAGACTACGGTGGCATGGTTGCCCACTGAAGAAGGATCTCATCATCTTCATGAAATCATCCTTAATCGTGTTCCAGAGATTACAAAAGAAATGCACCGTGAATCCATTCGGTCCAGGTGCATAATGTTTGTCCATCTGATCTAGAGCCATACGCACCTCCTCTTCATTTGGAATGGCCATCAAGGAAGCATCATCATCGAGGGTAACCCGGCCAGGAATAGACGTCAGCATATCATCTAGCAGGACATCATCATAACCAGGATCCTCCTTGTAGAAATTTGCGTAATGGGCCGCAGCATGATGAGCGATGGCCATCGGATCCTCTATCCTCGTTCCATCACTCAACTGAAGGTGAACAACACGGTTGACCTTTCTCCTCGACCTCACTACCGCATGGTAGAATTTAGTATTCCTCTCACCATCGTGTAGCCAGTCAATGCGGGATCGTTCTCTCCAAACCTTCTCCTCAAGATCAAGAAGTTGTTGGAGCTCATTCTCAGCAATCTTGAGGTTCATCTCATTGGCCAGGGTGGGATTTTCATCATATGCCATTTGTGTCGTATAAACCACATCCTCAAGGTCTTTAATCCGCTGGCTAGTGTCACCAAAGGTATCTCTGCTCCAAGACTTCAGAGCATCTCTAACCATCTTCCACTTGGAGTAGAAGATAAAAGAAGGAGAGCCAGAGAAATCCTGTGCCCAAATATCATCAATGATATGCCGACAATCTTCGTATTCAAGCCATACCTGTTAGAAAGAAAAGGGTCTCCTTCTATTGAACATCCTCAAGCAACCAGGTAGATACAAGATCGGGCAGTGATCAGAAACCCGATATCTCGTGAGATGTGAGGCAACCGCATTTGGTCTCTTCAGACCCCATGATTCACTAAGAAGGATTCTATCTAGCCTCTCCCAAATGGGGGGAGTATTGTATTGCTTGTCAACCCAGGTGTACTTGCTGCCAAGAAAACGGGACTCTCTCAGGTTAACGTCATGCATAAAGGAATTGAAATCCAGGATCTCCTGATAAGGTCTGTTGAGCCCACCCCTTTTTTCAGAATGATGCTTGATGATGTTGAAATCTCCTGCTACGAGCCAGCAAGCATCGCCAATGTGAGCGGATAAGTCAGCAACGTCCTCCCATAAAGATCTTCTCTGAGAAGCACTACAGCTCGCATAGACCACGATAATGTAGAAAACCATGTCATCAGCATCCCTGAGCTTTATCGTGATATGCTGATTGTGTATTCTCATCACAGACGGGTGAAGCGAGTTATCCGCATATAGCCAAATCTTTCCAGACTCCTCATAGTTGGTAACTGACCAGTCCAATCTAACGATGTCCAGTAACTCATCGGCTGAGACAGCATGTAGGAAAGGCTCGAACAAGCAAACAACCATGGGTTTATGTCTTCTACATAAACGACCAAGCACTCTCCTGGTTTTATTGTTGGCCGCTCCCCTAATATTCCAGAAAAGAAAGTTGGAATCCATTAGGTTAGAGACTGAGCTCTCAAAGACAACGGCTCCAGTTAGAAGCGCTCACGACCTCCATAGTCCCATTCATCATCAGAAAAAGGGGTTTGTCCATCTGAAAGCCTCCTTCTATGGGCATAGTTCCTGTGTCCGACGGGCTGAGAAGCAGGCTGGGTGAGGGATGCGTCGTCCTCGTGCTGCCTACTGGACAAAGGATGTTGGGTGCCTCTCTTGCGGCGCGAATTGTACAGCTGCTCTGTTGAAGGGATAAAATCAGTAAGGCATTGCCGATGAAGCGGTCTTCTGTTGCCTTCATCATCAAAAACAAACCTACGAGGTCTGTTGCCGTCTTGCAGCTGTGAAACTACGTCGGGTTGGGGCTCTATAGCATCATGATTGTGGTTATCCAACACGGGCATATCAGCAGGTGAAGACTCCACAGGGATCATCATATCCTTCACAGGTAATTCTGTAGCAGCAGAACTATGAGTAGCAAAGGCTTCCATCGGAATGCATAGCTCTTCACCGATCTCCGTATGAGAGAATAGATTAGAACCTGGTTTCCCTCGGGCAACAATGTACAAGTGCACATCAGATCTTCTGTCCCCATAAGTCAGTGAAACATACTGTGGGATATCCTCATTAAACGTCTCCACATGACCGATAGCCAGCGCCTCACGCCGAGACATACCTGTATCGGCCGTCCACATCCATCGACCGGCGTATAAGGGAGCTACGTGGCATTTCCAGCACCATAACTCCTTCAACCGCCTCCTATAAATAGCAGCTACAGGAAGCCGAAGAGGAGGGTCCGAAGGTCGGATAGGTCGGAAGGTCGAGAGAGTCGGAAGAGAATTCGGACAAGACAGTTCGGAAGTTCGAGAGCCACCTTCGAAGGAAGCTGTGAGAGCAAGAGTATCGCACCCAGTGCTTGTGCCGGGCGACACTAGGTGAGCTTTCCCTCATCCCGAGAGGGAAGGGATGGTTCACTTAGTGTTGTCTCGGGCGACACTGCGGGCCGATATCGGCCAGCGAAGATGAGTGACACGAGTGCCCGACAGTAGACTCGTAGCTCTTTGCCCGACACGATATCGAACTCGATACGCTCCGCCCGTCATGCGTGCTTCCCGAGAGGGTGTGCTGCCTGACATGAGCGTATCGACCAGGGTCCTTGAGCGATACAGTCAGTCGTCAGTCGGTGCTGCCCGAGAGGGGGTGCCGCCCGACACTGCCGTATCGGGCTCGGCTCCTGACCGGTATCGGGCAGGAGAGCTACAGTAGTCTGTCGTTCTTCTACATCAAGAAGGCGACATCTATCTTTAATTCTGTTATTTGGATTCTTAGCTTATGCATTGTATTAAGACCCTTACTGCTTATGGAAATAGAAATGCTTAATTGCTATTTGTTTAATGCTTGGTGCCTTATGACTGGGTAACTGCTGTGTTGGATATCTGAACTCTAGCTTGCATGTTTTGGATCGCATTTTGCTTAGATACCGAATCGTCTTTCCCGTCGCAACTACTTCGAGAGTTGGGTTGTGGCTCTAGTGTTTGGTCTGGTTCTGGAGTACGAGAGTGCCCGGAACGGAGTTGTTTTAGTATCATTCCACTCTAACTTGAGCCCAGCAACCTCGAGAGGGGTGTTGAAGCTTGGTTAGAGGCACCCGCTCTGAGAGGAGGGGTGCAGGGTGTTACTGCTACCGCTTGTCTTACTGAAGTTTTATCCCTTGCATTACGCCTTAAACTGCAGTTTATCTTTCTATTTTCTGTTGCATGAAAATTCCTAAAAAACTGCTAAATGACAAAATCTTAATCTTTCTTGTAACTCCAGTTGGAGATAGTTTTCTTTGATTTAATTGTGACAGCTTGTTGTTCCCCTTTGGGGAACTTTAATATCTCTTTATACCCACCAAAGTGTAGAGTGTCAATTCAGAGTCGTCAACACAACCCACCTAGTCCCTGTGTTCGACCCCGTATGACTACTTCGACCCCGTAAACAAAGTTGTGGGGGCCTAGAAGGATTCGGGTTATAAATGTGAAGGCTCGACTACCTCAAATACACCTCCAATTCTAGGACGCGCGATTTAGGCCAGTCAACTTTCTGGCGCCGTTGCTGGGGAGTCATCTTTCAAACCCGGGAGCAAGGTGGCGGCAGTGCACTCATGCTTCTGGAGGATAATGCACAAGCTGGTGGCATGCCTCCTCTTCAGCAAGAACGAGTCCAGCAACATTTACTCCGAGGAACTCCACGTCATGTGCCACATGATGGAGGGCCGGACTATCAACTTGGGGCGCTTCTTGCTGAACAGGCTGCACCCAATAAAGGATGCCACCAAGGAATATTGCATGGGTGGCATCGTGAACCTAATCGCGGGTGGGTTGGGATACCTGTGCGAGCCGCGCAGCCTCTCAAGAACAAGAGGGGACGAGTTGATCGACCTCAAGTACCTCATGAGGTCGGGTATAATAAAGAAGGAGGGGCGGAGTTACTTCTACAAGTTCGCAAGGACGAAGATCCTTCTCCCGCTTCCTCGTTGCGTCGCCTACGACGCAGAAAAGCTAGTCTTCACCACAGCCGAGATCGAGGCTGTGGCAGCAGGCGCAAGCTGCGCTCCACCCCCAAGAAGCGAAGAATGGGGAATCACCAGAGGACCCATCCCGCTGGGTACTCGGCAGGACGTATCTTCAACAGCTCCTGCCGAGCGGCTCACTACCTCGGAGCCACCAACGACAGCCACAACAACAAGGCCAGTGGTGGCAAGAGAAGAACCGACGATCGTGGAGATCACCGAGACAAGAACTGGAACTGCAGCGAGAGAGACGGCTGCAGTCCCCGTAGTTTCTGTTGCGCCCTTAGGGGCAACTGATGAAGTACAATCGGATGTCAGCGATGAGATATTCGCCGACATCCTACAAATGGAGCTCGAAAGAGCACAGGTGACGCCGACACCACCACCAAAGTCACCTGTAGCGGTTTTTGAGGAGATCGTCGACAGCGTCGATATGGGGCAGCATCCGTCCCCCACAACACGGTCTCCTCCGATACAACAAGAGGGCGGGGCAGCACCGACACCTCGCCCAGAAGCATCATCCGCGCTGACGATAGAAGTAGGTTCTGCCTCGTCAAGCAGACCATCGCGCGGGAGGAGCGTTTCGAGGTCGAAGGGGAGACAAGGGTAAAACCCTCCTTCGCTCGGAATGATGCTGGGACAAGAACTCGATTTCTTGCGGGAGGTAACAGAAACCCATTCTACTACATTTCTTTCCCTAACCCGCAAGTTGTCATTTTTCGAACAAAGGCTGGATAGCCAGGAACGAGAGCTGCTGGCTTTGGCCAGTCTACCTGGCCGGCTAGAGGTAGTGAATGCCACACTACAACAAGTTCTGCAGCACCTTAGCGAGATCGAGGGGAGGCTGAACAGGGAGGACGACCATCCACACCCAAGGTAGCCGAGAAGATCGCCGTCGCCTCCTGGTCCGGGCTCTCAATCCTCGTTGTCAAGAGCGTCGTCAAGATCATCATCATCCACCTCCTCCTCCGGCAGATCTTCATCAGCAACCGGAGGAAATTCATCACAAGGGCAAGGCTATGAAGCTTCAGCCAGACAAGGAAGCCCTTTTGACCTGAATGAGGCCGCTCCCTCAGCCCCCTTTGACGAAGCTGAGGATAACGACGAAGATATCAGCGTCGGGGAGGGCTCTTCTGATGAATCCGAGGGAGAAGGGGGGACATCTGCACTGCAAATGAAAGACACCTCCCCAGAGGAAGGAGTTCAAAGGCTGACTTCACCGATTTCTCCGCACCGACAGAGATACCTTCCTTCGAAATGACTGACTTTGACAGAAGGGTCATAGGGTATCTAATGATCAGAGACCAGAAACTACTCAACATGGTCCTGAGATTGCAAGCCGATGAGGAAGAGATACTCTGGAGCGACAATTATTTTTCGGTGCAGCGGGGAACTCTGAGAAACATCTTCCGCGCCAAGGCCGTCGTAGGGAAGAGGTTGTTCAGAGTACTACAAGGGGCCATTATAGAAAACGCCGACAAGAAGAAAGGCCAACATACAATTTACGCTGCCACCCCGGCCCTAGCAAGAAGACTAATGATGGGGTTGTACAATTCTACGCAGGTAGAAAGTATGTTGGATTACATTGAAGTGCACAATCCAAAACTGGTGCTGGCCCCTTACAAACACAGAAACAACTGGTTCCTGTGCATTGCCGACCTCCGAAATCATGATGTCCAACTGCACTGCTGCTGCAGCAAAGAGGTCCCGCACACAGGAAGTACGTTCCTACACCCAAATGACGTAAGGCTAAGACTACTGCCGCTACGTCTCCACCGGGTCATCAAGTATGGAGTCCAGCGCCACAGCGGCGTCTGGAATTTCTACTCACTAAGGGACTTCCCAGTCCAAGAAGAGGAGGGAAGTGGAAATAGCGCATTCATAGTCCTCAGAGCCATGGAGATGATACATATCTTCGGATACTTCAAGCAACTCCAGAATAATAACTTCTACAGTCTCAGAAGAAAATATGCATTGCTGCTGATAAAGGACAAGCGCTACTTCCGAGATGCGGGGATACCAGAAGAGCTGCTGGATAGTGAACAAGAAGAAGAGTCATCTCAACACAGTAGCCCTCCTGAAAAAGAAGCAGAAGCAGAGACGAACGTCTGTGGGGCAGGCAAACAGATAAACATCTTGCGACAAGTTTTCGGACACGACGAACAAGCCTCGCCCCAGAACCAGGAGGAGTCGATCCACAACTTTGACCGTTTCTCATGCGCTACCCTCACGTAGGAACAGGTCAACGAAATCCACATGAAGTTGGCTGACTCCAACCCTGCAGACGTAGCCTACTCGGCAGGCGATGTCATAGTCCCGATTGACGACTTAAGGGACATGGTAAAAGAGGGAGGATGTCTAGCGTTATCTGTGGCGGTCGCCTACATCCAGATACTATGAAACAAGTCTGAACACGCATGCATAGCAGATCCAATGCTGTTCAACGACATTTGCCTAGCCGATGAGCAAGGGGCGAAGGAAGCTTTCCTAGCAGAGTTGGAATGCAGAGTCCCGGATACCATTCTCCTTCCCATCCTGCACAACAAGCACTAGACGCTCTTAACGGTGTACACCCAACAACGAGCAGGGATTTTCTACAACAGCTCAGACAGCAACAAAGACCATCCAGTGCCTTGTACATCGACAGCGCTGACATCTCTCAAACGATTAGTACGAAAGTACTATATCGATATAGCAGTGCTGATACAACCATTCCTGGGAATGCAAGCAAGAAGCTAGCATGAACTCCAGTTCTGCCACCGCAGCCCGCAGCAAATTCAACTATCCAACGACTGCGGCATCTTCATCCTGGAATGGATGGCAAACGAGGCAACGCCTGATCAGCTCCTTCACATCGACTATCACAGCAAAAGAGGAGAATATGTGTGGGAGCTCTTATCTAGCCCAGGCGCGCTGATCATCTAACCCTCACTGATTAACATTTCCTTACCTCATCTACTTCACAACTCTGGGGCAGAGTGTGGAGTAAGTTTGGGGGGGGTACCATGTACCAGTGAGGGAGGTACACAACTTTTCTCCTTTGACCCCCCTCGTCCTATCCAATTCAATTAGTGTACATATAACTTTTTTTTTATACATATAACATATAACCTTTTTAGTGTACATATAACTTCTTACACAACCTTTTTCCTTCTTGCTAAAAGTCTTGAAAACTTTGAAAATTTTTGCTTATAATTCCCTATACTTATATATGTATAAAGTTGCTATAATAATAATAAAAACCTGTTGTGACTTCTTGCCGCCAGCCAGTGGGTGGCTGTGTCGCCCGACGAGTTTGGTCGTCGATGCGGCTTTGGCTCCCTGTCGGGTAGACGGTATGTCGGCCGACACGTCCTTCTTGCACAGCGCCCTTCTCTGCCGATCATTCTCGTTTCGCCCAGCCCCTGTCGGGCTGGGTTGTATCGGGCGTCAGGAAGGTCGAGACGGGCTTAGACTTATTGTGGGCCGGAATCGGCCTTATTGCACAAAAACGAGGAAAACTTTGTAGAAGATAGGAAAAATTGGAATAAGAGCGTTGCTTGGCCAATTGTTGCAAAAATGCTAATAAAATAGAGGAAAATAGCAGAAAAGGGTAGTTTTGATAACAGAATAAAGGGCAAAAATGTCACAATATCACTATATCATGACTAATGAGATTATGTCATCAACCAACACACAATCTAGTCTTCAGTGTTATTGGTGTCTATGGTTATTTCCACAATAACAACCAACTAGGGACTAAACAAGAATGTATACTCTTAACATTTGTATGATCTCATCGTTTAGGTCCTGAACCTAAAAGCATACGTCATTGAGTAAAACCATTCTTTAGACATCTATCATGTTACACCATCATCTCAGAAACAATTTAAACATATAGATCAAAAATTGCCTTTATTATTATTCAAATCATTTACAAAGTATCCCATTACAATCATCATATGACTTTCTCTATGGGCATACATACCAACAGAACACACTACTAAAAGAAGTGTAGATGTACATGGTGGACGTGTAAGGAACCAGGCATGAGAAAATTGGGTGCATGAGGGTCACCAGTTTGACCCAACCATGATGGAGAATCCTACCTTCAGTCTCTTTTTGGGAAGTTCATGGCTACCATGATGCATATGGCGAATAGGGTGGTCACACCTTAGTCTAGGGCACCAATTTCCAATGTGGAATCCCAAGTCTATGGGAAGACTTTCTAGTGGCTTAGACATGTTGGGGTCATAGAATATGTTGGACGTCAGATCTAGCATATGTGAACCTCTGGTTGACAGAGATAGAGAAAGACTTTAAGATCCTTAGTATCCCATAGGTTGATAAGGTGAATCGTGTAGTATACCTTCTGAAGGGGAATGTTGGTGATTGGTTGGCCATAGAGGAGGAAAAGAGGCATGGAGTTGTCGTTGATTGGGAGGAATTCTAACATGAGTTTGTTAGTCGATACTTTCCTTGGACCTATGTAGATGAGAAGACTAGTCAGTTTGATAGAATCTGGTAGGGATCCATGTCGATCAATGAGTATGAAGCAAGGTTTATGGAGTTGTTGAGGTTCTGTCCTCACATGGATATTACGGATGAGGAGAGAATCCAACGTTTTGAGAAATGATTGAATGCTAAGTTGTTGATGTTGGTGGCTGCCTTGGAGAATAGAGAGAATTTTTATACACTTTTGAAGTCATTTTGAAGGATTGAGAGGTTTGTGGTTGAGAAGAGAGAGAAAAGTGCCAAGAAGAGGCTAGATGAATACTAAGGACAATCATCAGGTGGATTCAAGGAACCTAGGTTGACAACAACACCAACACAGTAGAGGTCTAGTGCACTGATGCAGTGATTACCTAGTAAGGGTAGGAGCCATAGTTTTCCACATGTAGGATCCCAGAGTGTTACATCAGTGTTAGTGATAGGGCCATTTAGGCCTTGGTATGAGAGCAAGTCGTGCTATAACTGTGGATAGATCGGGCATACTAGACCGTTTTACCCTGTGAAAGATGATGAGGTAACCCAGTAGTCGAGGCAAAGCTAGTAGAGCTCGTAGAGATGAAAATAGTGCAACAGAGGTGGAAGAGGTGATGGACAAACATTACATGTTGGTTCCTCCAGACAAGCCAGTGGGAAACAAGGAGGAAAAAAGGTGACGACTTGACTTTATGCCTTGATTCAGCCAGAAGGAGAAGTCAACCCTTGAGTTGAGATAGGTCACATGTAATTGTTTCATTCTGATATGATAACATCTGTTTAAATCTATTATGGGTTGGCCGAGTGGGATCTTGAGAAAGAGATGAGGAGGAAGTACCCCTCTCTTTTCTCTTAGGATTTTGGGGGCGAAATCCTTGTTAGGGGTTTATGGCTTGTAAGACCCTGACCTATGTTTAAGGGTAACCCTATTTTCTTTGTCTTAATCATGTTCTTAGAACCTTTCTCTAATCTTTTGATATGTAATTAGGGCTTGTGGAGAGCTTAAGTTTCAAGTTTGAGCTTATTTGGATGTTGTTTGTGCTTATTTGCTAGTTTTGGTGCAAATTGCAATTTACCCAAAGTAGGGGGTCGATGTGAAATTTGACACCTCTAAAATATTGTTCTATTTCTTGACATCATCTAGACAAGATAGAAATAAGTGGCACCTTGTTTGAACCTTGGTTAAGGAGTGTCACCCTTAGTGGTGATTAGGTTTTCTATGAGTATTGAGTGTCTCGACCTATGTATATATAGTGTGTTGTCTCAACCTAGGTCATGTCCTAGGGTTGGTTTGGTGGGTTTTGTGGTCGAGACACCCCCTATATATGGTGCGGTCAAGACTAAGGTGTCTTGGGTCGAGACGGTTGTCTTCTTGTAGGATGTCTCGACCATGGATTGTGTGGAGATCTCTTGTCTCGATCTAGTAGTGATGGATGGTGCTTGTCATGACCATGGATGGTGATCCATGGGAGGGTCGTGACTGTGACCATGTGGGTGACAAAGGTGTTTGAGACCCAACCTAGAGTGTATCAACATGTCTTACATGTATGGCTAAGGTGGTTGCATGTTGGTCTCTTGAGTGGACAAGCATCCCTTTGGTACCTTGGAGTGTTAACATATCATCCCTTTCCTTATGTCTCATCTTCCACCTATATAACCCCTTATCTCTCCATGCTTGTCACCCTTTAGGCCCTCTATATCTTCCTTCTCTTTTGCTTGTTCTTGAAGCTTGGTGGAGCAAGAAGATCTGACCTTGGAGCTTGGTGACCAAACTCTTCTTACATGATGTGTTTGTAGTGACCATAGCTCATCTCCAACCTTGGTAAGTGTTTATCTTCACTGATGGTGTTTGTTTTGATCTCCTACCTCCATCTTCCTATCTTTTCTCATCCCTCAATGGTTCTTCCATGGTGATCATTTTGGGAGAGAAATTCTTCAATGCAAGGATCATAGACCATGTTTTGACAAGGTAGACCCAAGTGTGAGGAGGGCTTCTTCTCTCTTTCTCCCTTTCTCTTTTGGTTCAGCCTAGAGATTTTCCATTCTCTATTCTTGGATGATCTTTGATCTTGGTGTATTCTCTTTCTTTATGTGATCTTGTGGCCGAGAGTGGAGCATTTGGTGGATCTTTTTCAACCCTTGGATCATGTTCTTAGAGCTCTTGCTCTTGGAGCTTGGAACCTTTAGTGTTGAGATTCTTAAGATTGGTTATATAACTCTTTTCCTCTGTATTACTTACACTCTTTCATACATGAAAAATACTATGTTCTCTCTCTAAAACATTCCACTAACATGATAGATTATGATGATAATCTCTAAGAGTTTGTTTGGTAGAGATATCTTTCTCGGTTTGGTAGAAATTTGAAGCCCTAATCTTTGTTTACCCAATTTAGAAGATGATGAGATGTGGAGGTTATTCTCTAACTTTTGCCCTTAATATTTCTCCCATTATGGTTTTCATGTACCTAGAAGTTAGATAGATGTTAGGTTTGGTCTTGGTTACCTTGAACATGTTTTTTTTTCTTCTTTGGAAGAGGTTCTTTCTTTGTGATTTCTTGACCTATGCTTTAGGATTTGGTGATCGGTTGCTTGAGTTTTCCTTCATGGTGACCTTGGTTTCTCCCTTAGTTTTAGTTCTATTTTGAGACCTAGATGATACATCTTGGTTTGGTCATGACACTTCCCTCTTGGTGGTCGTGATCTTGATAGACTTGGTCGAAATACTTCCTTGTGGTTGAGTTTGACCTACTGGTGTTAGGTCAAGGCTTTTGGTGTTAAGTGGCCTAGTCACCCATGTTGTTGGTGTCTTGTTCCTGCCTTTCTTGGGTTGAGACTCACCCTATAGTGTATCATCATGACCATGATGGTCTTGGGTCGCGACATGGGTGGAGGTTCAGACACCCTTGAGATCGAGATAGGTTTGTTTGAGACATGTTGAGGTCGAGACACCTTTGGTCGAGATGCTAAGAGGAAACCCTAACCCTAAGTGTTACGGACACGACATGACCTAGAGGGTGGAGGTCGTGATATGTTGGTGGATGGTCAAGACACCTACCCCATGTTGGTTGTGACCGTGGTTGGTCTTGATCGAGTTGTTTCCCTTTTTATGAGTTGGACCTAGTGTTGATAGAGGTTGTGGCATGTTGGTCTTGGGTCACGACATGCTTCCATGACTTGAGGTTGAGACATCAATGCTCCTTAAGTTCACAACATGATTCTTCGGTAGGTGCAACCCTAACCCTCTATGGGTCGAGACGCCCTAGGTTTCACAGTCACAACATGGTCTGGGTAGTGTGGTTGTGACATAGTGGATGGTGGTGGTTGAGAGGTATTCTAGGACAATTAATGATACTCTGTCATGTCTAATGTATACACCATGTATATTGTTGTTTGGAACAATATCTAATCAAACCTAATAATGTTCCTTAACCCTCGTACACTCCAAGATGGTGGGAGGTAATAAATCTAGGATTGGTGATTGAACTTAATTTCAAAACCTTAATCAGTTATAGATTGAAAACCCTAACCCTAATGATGAGTATGGTGACATGGTTGCTTCTCTTTCTGGGAATGGTTATTATGTTCTGATGATATCTTTCTCTTGTTGTCAATCCCTAACCTTGCAGGATGAATGCATGCCATTTATTGGGTATGCTATGGTGAAGGTTAAGAATGATTGAGGCATGTGGAGATAATGATGTGACACATGGATTTAGGATGTTTTCTCTCTCTTATTTATCAATTTCTAAAAATGTAGTTGATATGAATTTGAATATCATAGCTAGTGAAAGTTATGATGAGTAAGATGGGACAAAGGTTGAATGAGCCTTCATGAGGCATGTTGAGACACTTGTGATATAGGGATTGATATCCCACAATGATGTGACATTAGTGATAGGCTTGAGTGGATGTGTAACAGTGATGATGGTTTTGTTAATGGCACTGTACAACTATTATGTGGTGATAGTGTGACAAGTTCGCACCTTATATGTTTCTATATGTAAAAGTTGTATCATATCCTTATCTTTGTAGTTCTTGTTATGGTTTTATACATTATAACTTGATTGATGCTAAAACTTTATTGGCATAACTAAGAGATGGTCGTGCATGAGCCAATCCCATTGTGATATATGGAACGACCATGCGTGGGACAGTTTCCTTGTTAGATATGGATGGTCATGCGTGAGCCACTCCTTCTTTTTGGGATGGTCATGCGTGAGCGGATTCCCTTATGATACATGGACGACCATGTGTGAGATGATCCATCTGTTGACTATATGTCATTTGTACAAGTAGACTAATATGACATTGTAATGTCACTCTCATGCTATTCGGGAGGTGTTAGAAAGGTAATGGAATCTAGCTCTTCCATTGACCATGTGTGGTACCAATAAGGACTTAGTAGTGGTACTTTTGTAAGATCAAATTCGAAAATATTGGATGATGCTTTGCTTTCTTTTGTATAGTTTGGTTGGTAGAAATTATACATGTTCTTCATATTTCTTCTTAGTTTGTAAATGCTCCTCTTCTCTGTTATGGCTACCCGATCTACTTGTATAATAATGACTTCCTTGCTTACATCAGTAATTGAATCAACTTATCATATATGTAGCTTTACTTCTATTCTTTAGTTACTTTATCTATGCTTTAATAGATTTGGGTGAGAGTTAGATCTCTCACTGGGACGTTTGGTATCACCCTGTGGGTTTCCACATCTTTTAGGTAGTCATGTACGAGGAGGTAGAGATCATGTAGCTGAGGAGGAGCAGTAGCAAGATCAGTAGCTGATAAGGTGGATGTGCATCTTGTCTTTTGGTTTTAGAGTCCTCGAGTCATCCCTACACATTCAGGTCTTGGGTTTATTTCTATGTGTTTTGTGGTTATTCTATCATAAAGAGATTTTGGCTTATGTGCCCTTTTATTGTATATAGTTGGCAGATGTACATGTATATGCAAGTGAAACATATATCATGTGTAAGGCCCCTAAACTTGCTTAATGAGTTGAATAATCTGAATTATCATAAATGAATTCTTAAAACTCTAATATAACCTTGTTATATGCTTTGAAATCATAATACAAGATTAAGTTCCAAATTTGGTCCATGTTGGATACTGTTTGAGCAAGTTATGCAATTTTATGCACATTTACCACTTTTCTATAATTTACCCAATTGAGAGGTTTTCTTTGCAATTTATCAATTTCATTATGTTCCTTGGATATTCTATCATCATTCTTGATCTTTTTCAGCCATGGGGCGCCCAATTAATCCTTGGTTTGAAGGTGTTTCCTCCAAGGGTATTTTAGGGTTTACCCCTTCATGGATGAGCTTCCTTTAGTAGCTATCAACTAATGAATTATTTGTTTTTCTTGGAAATTCAAGAAACTAGGGATAATCATGTCTTTATGTATGGTGGGGAGCTTTTTGTGTGTGTTCATGCATATTCTTAATGGTTTAAGGCCATGGACACTTGGAAAGATACTAGAACTTCAACCTTTTCTTTTTCTTTATCTTAAAGTTTCATATACTTATCCCTAAGCACCAAAATGAGTCATTTTCTCTCAACCACTTCCCTCGTTATAAAAACCTCGTCTTACCTCTATGATTCTATGAATTTCCTATCCAAGGAAGAAGAAAGAGGGGACCTTCTTTGAAAAAGAATCTAGGGTTGCAATTGACTTCCTTTTAGGGTTTGAAAAGCTTCCTTCTAGTGATCTTGACATAAAAGAGTAATAATCCCCTTCTTTCCTCTATTTATTTCTTTGTTATCCTTCCTCGTACCTTTATCCAGGTCAGAACCTTGTTGTTCCATGGTATAAATTGCACTAAATCTCTAAAACTCTACCTTTCTTGCTCCTCATGCTTATGGTTTGCTCATTTGATGGAGAAAGGTTCTAGATGGATGAGTTCACAGCTTATGCTTGGATTTCCTACCCTAATTGCTCATGTTTTCTTATGTTTGGGAGTTTATCTTCTAATTAGAGGCAAGTTTTATAACTTTCTTCACATTTATTGCTTACCATAAGCTTGCTAGCTCATGTTCTTGCTTGAAAATGATGATCCATGCATTAACAAGCTATGCTTGACTTGGATTTCGATTTTTATAATGTTCCCTATTCTGACTTTAGTTCTAGATGAACCTGTGATCATGTGTACATTATTCCTAAGGTATAATATGACTTATATCAGGTTTTTTTGACAATCTATGGTGCTAAGCACCTATCAACCAATTGTCAATTTTAGGGTTTAAAGCTCATTTCTTCTATAAACCCATGTCCCGATGATGGTACCATTGCAACAACCCTATCGTGTTGTCTTCATGACAACTTATGGTCGGGATCAAAGGTGTCAGATGATGGTGACAACCTATGGTCACCCCATTAGGTCATGTTTTGGATCAACTAGAAGTTTAATTATCAACCATTAAGTACACTACTGATGTTATCAATCAATGATGACATTAGCTTAATATTTGATGCTAATTAATGAATATAGTGTTGATCTAACAACCTATGGTGACTTCATGGTCACTAATGATGGTGTATAAGGTCTCTACAACCCATGGTGAGTTAAGCATTGTAGTTGTAGCATCTATTAAGCCTTAGACCAATGGTTTCTTGGGTCACTTGATGCAATGATCAGACCAATATTGTAATTGATGGTTTTAACGTATGAACTTGAACCAATGGTCAAAATCTAAATTTTATTCCTCCAATAAAGTGGAATGATGGCTAATGTAATGTGTTGGTCCTAATAATGTGATTTAGATGGTTTTCTTTATATGATCAAGTTAAGGAACTTAATTGTAGACAATGGATGGCTTTTTTAAATGAACAATCGATTGTGGGTTTCACCCTACTCTCAATGGAACTTTTTGTGTTGTTAATCAAGGGATGTCTAGGGTTAAGAGGTGACTATTTCTAGAGAAAAAATAAAGGACTTCATAGGTGGTTTATCCAAGGTGTTTACTTATGTAAACAACCAATGCTCTTACCTCTTAAACATCCAATGGTTCTGGGTGACATTGTAGTATAGTGATATGGGTTGAATGATGATGGAACAAATGAAGGGTTACTCTTAATAAGGTAGTCTTACCTATTCACTCATATGAATTGAAGGTATGACAACAATATTGTGTTGATATGTAACCCTAATGAGGTATATCTTGTTACACCTAGCTTTAATATAACTAAATGAGGGTAATTGGGTATGAATAGTCCTTGAATGACTAATACAATCATGGAGTACTCTGTTAGTGTTGTTGAAACCCTAGTTTGCAATAACCTGATGGTTACATCTTGATTCATGTATGGGTTCATACTTGACAATAGTATGGAATGTGATGGTGATGCTTCACCTTATGCATCCATGATCCAATGGGGATGTCGTGAGTTAGGGTTTGGGTATAAGTGTTGAATAGTAACATTGATATAATTTATCATGTTGAACCTAACTCTAATGCAAATAGATAAAGATGAGTATTCATGTTTAATATTTTTATATGATGGAATGATGGTGGAATAACCTCCTTAACATGATCATAACCTTAATTTGTTTACTGGTGGTTATCATAGCCACATGGTTGATACTTTCTTATGCTAAACATGTGCATTATGAATATGATGAGTGTTAATCATATCTAGATTGATTGCATGTTGATGTAATAAAGGAATGTTCTTAATGTTAAAATAACCCTACTATGATTGTTTATGAATATCTCCTAGCTCATTAATGCAATATTGTGCTGATCTGGTGTATTATATGTAAGTGATGTTGTTGAGCCTTGTTATAAGGCATGGAAAGATAATGATGATCTTGCAGAGAATAGTATGACGGTCTTAATGACCTTTGGGCATGGTTGAGCCCCAAATGAGGTGTAATCCTCTTATGTTGATAAGGGTTGATACCCTATGATATTGTGAAAAGAATTTATATCATGTGATAGTATGATGGTCTTAATGACCTTTGGGCATGGTTGAGCCCTGAATGAGGTGTAATCCTCTTATGTTGATACACTTGTACAGTATTGGTCTGCAGCATCAGTTTTTTGAAGGCTGCAACATCACTTTTTAAGCGACGCCTAGGTGGGCGTCGCTACATTATTTGTGACGCTATAGAGGTAGCAAAACCGACCCTAGAGAGGTACAAAAACCGACCCTAGAGGGAACAAAAACCGACCCAAGAGAGGTAAAAAAACCGACCCAAGAGTGGTAAAAAAACCGACCCAAAAGAGCTAAGAAACCGACCCAAGAGAGGTACAAAAACCGACCCAATAGAAGTACAAAAAACCGACCAAGGAACCTGCTGGGTCAGGTTTTAGGACCTAAAAGTTTTTTTGGGATGCACCTACTGGGTGGGTTTTAGTGTATAACCGACCCAAGAAGTATCTATTGGGTCAGTTTTTCTCCATAAGCGACCCTAGAAGTCTTCAAATAGCTGTAGAATTTTGGGATGAACCTACTGGGTCAGTTTTTGTGTATAACCGACCCAAGAAGTGTCTATTGGGTCGGTTTTTCTCCATAAGCGACCCTAGAAGTCTTCAAATAGTTGTAGAATTTGGGGATGAACCTACTGGGTCGGTTTTGTGTATAACCGACCCAAGAAGTGTCTATTGGGTCGGTTTTTCTCTATAAGCGACCCTAGAAGTCTTCAAATAGCTGTAGAATTTTGGGATGAACCTACTGGGTCGGTTTTTTATATAGACGACCCAAGAAGTCTATAGGGACGGTTTTCTTAAATAACCGACTCGAGAAGTTACACTTTTTTTTAAAGAAAAATTCTGTAGAACCAGAAATCTTCAGTACAACAACCTGCAAAACAGAATTGCTTTACGCAATTCAAAACTTGCAATAGAAATAGACTTGCAAATGCAATGATGCAAGCCAAAAATGCATTCCAAAGCCATTTGCAAACTTTTATGTCCAATCCTTTTTGAATTGATGTAAATTTGATGTAAATCTCCAAACCACACATTCATAACAACAATTATTCACATATATTGAGTTGAGACATCTTCATACACAACACTTGCTAACATTTTTGCAAGTCTAAGATAGATTCATTCAAATGAGACATATAGCACATACTAACATTCATACACATATGACATACTAACAACAATGATAGATTGCAAGTTTAAAAGTGATATTAAATTTAATGTCATACTACAAAAAGTAAATTTTGATAGAGTTTCAAATCTACATACACAAATGAAGTTATGAATTCAATCCAATGCTTTAGTGACTTCATTAAGAAAAGCATCTGACCATTCTTCTCGGAATTCATTTAACCCATAAAGTGTGTAAGGATGAGTTGTAAAGATCTGCAAAAAAAGCACATGCTCATATATATTTTATAAAATGATGCAAATCTCACTTGTAAATTTATGATGTTATTCTTTATTAATTACCTTATCTATACTCTGAATGTCTAGTGATGCTTCTTTCAAAATAGTTTGCATATACTTCATTACGTAGTAGCCACAAGCCCAGTCATTATTTTGTACATGACACTACAAATAAAGAATTATACTTAATATTAGTAAACTGATACAAACAGAGTTGTACAAATAAAGAAATAAGACTATAAGAGAGTTAACATATAAAATTTGACATTAATACATTACTGTAAGAGTTGTACATATACGACTAAGCAGTCAAAGTAGTTACCTTGACATTTTTCAAAATCAGTGTCTTTAATTTTGAAGGTATTATTCCTCCACCTTCACGATAAGCCTGTATACCCCTATCAATCAATTTGATTACGATAGTTGTCAAAATAGAAATTCTAAGTATAAATATCATGTTGAAGCATAACAATTGATGTTATAGAAACTAAATTTATGCTTACTCCATAGTTGGCAATCTCAGTTTGTGACCCCTTGTTGTTTTTCCCATTGGGTCAAGATAATAGAAAGTCATCAATTTTGGGACAACCACCACTAGTTCCCAATGTCTAGATCTGAGTAAATTTATATTGAAAACAAAAATTAGAATTATAATTTAGTCAATATTAGAATTCTATTGAATTATAATACTTACTGGTCGTTAAAAGGAATTAGAATAATTTCCTTTCCCACACTACCAAAATATTTGAATGCAATACTGAAGTACTCATTCACATCATCCATTTGTGTCTGCACTTGACTAGTGACTGAAGGAACTAAGAATCCAACATTCTTTATATGAAAGTTTGTCATCTCAGTATATAAATGGCTGTAAAACATATGTGAAAATTTGATATGTTACAAATAAGCTAAAAATGTATATCTTCGAGTAATCTATATTGATTAATTTTTACCTTATCCATACTTCTAATATCGAAGTATTTAGCCAATCATACTGGAACAACTCTATAATATCATCAAGAAAAATAAAATTCTCAAAGTCCCTCTCAACTGCATCTTCTGTTAAATTGACCACCATATGTGATCTTGGGCTTTGGTTGGCTAAGTATTGAGCCAAACATTTACTTTTATTTCCCAATTAATCTAATGTGGCTTATGGAATGAAGAAGGCTTGGGCATAGGAGGACGACTACTAGGATTTTTACTTTTTGGTTTACAAACCTGTTAATTAAATACATACTTATATTAAACGAGTTCATATATGTAGCTAGTCAAATATGAAAAACATGTAGATATACCTTGTCAATGATAACCACGTGTCTAGGCCATCCCACCATAGCACCCTCTGCTTCATCAACTGTACCATATTCAGAAGAAGGTATGGGTAGTGGTTTGTCCCCCATTCCGTCATACACAAGATGGATGGACACACGACAAATGTCATCAGAAACTTATTGACAATGCAATGTACCACCGATGTTGTATACCTTACCCACTACCACAACATTGTACTCAGGAACCTCCACTGCAACTTAACATTTCATACCAACCTAGTTGAAATAATATAAGTTATATACAAAGCGGTAAACCAGATACCTACTATGTTATATATATCATATTAACATATATATAACAAACTTACTGTAGATTTTTGTGGTGGTTCATTGGGAGTGCTCCCATGACCTTCTACAATTGGAGTACGAGCTTGTACCTCATCATCTGAGAGACACGCGGTTTGAGGAGGTTGAGAAGGTTGAATAGGCTGAAATGAAGACAATATTTGTTGCACTTTCTGTGATACTAATGCTTCAACCTCGTCATGTGTAACTGTACGACCTCTTCTAGATTATGAAGGCCCATAATAAGTCTTGAATCCTATGCCAGCTCCTAATCCCCTAACACGGCCAGGATGATCTTTCGTACCAAGAGCAACTAATAGTTCATCCATGCGTCCAATTGGTATGAACTTTCCTTGTTTTCTTTGCTCATAGAGATCATCCTATTCATATTTAATGAAAATATTAAATCACAAACAATTAGAGATCATCCTATTCATATTTAATGAAAATATTAAATCACAAACAATTAGATATTATTAAATCCTACTCTTTAATTACTTAATTGTGATGAACTTACCATCTTTTGTGCCACCTCCTTAGTTGTAGAGTTGGTAATTTCACCTGCTTTATTTTTTCTAGCATCAAGCCAAATTTTATAACGGGGTGGACACTCAACTTGAGTTGTGCTAGACCCTTCTCCAGAAGAGATTTGCTTCTCCAGTTGTTCTCGGCGCTGGGCATAACTAAGGGATCCCATGTGATGGTTATGCACATTTTTGGCCCATCTTTCCTTTTGTACCTCATGAATAGCCTGATCATTTAAAATGAGGTATTGTAATTTACAACTTGGCAAACATATACATATATAAAAACATTAATTGTATACCTGAAACTCTTCTGAATTCCTTTGTGCAACAAATCTGTCCCACACCTCAGGATCTATAAAATTATATACGTCTATTGCTTTCTTCTTTTGATTAGGATTATCTATATAATCCCTTTTGAGATAGGTCTTAAATGCCCTCCATCGTACACCACAACGCTGCAGCACTCTTTTCCTGTGGTCTTTTTCATTTAAATGAAAAACACCCTATATACAAATGAAGAATAATCTTATTTCAAAAAGTATATGTCAAAACAAAAAACTGGAATCAATAAACAAAAAACCAGATAATATAGTATCAAAATTCAACTCACTGATATATCTTTCCAAAGGAGGTCTTTCAAGCCAATAGGAACATCATGCCAGTTTTATATATCTATTGGCACCTTACTGCGTGCGTTGCCCCTACATAATGCTTAAAAGTACTAGTGTGTTCCCCAATAGGTGCTCCTCCCCTTTCAAACTGGATTGGCAATTTCTCCCCTTTTTCCCTAAGCTCTTGCAGCCGACGCATCACTGTGGGACTTCTACTCTTCTTAACATCACCACTAGCATCCTCATGCTCATGATCATAATGTTCATCTTCACTTGCCATTTTAGAACAACCTGCAAATATACATGATAAAAGAAAACATAAGTGATAATAAAAGAACAAGTGGTGATATATAATAAAATGTATACATGATAAAAGAAAATGTGTGCTTGAATGATAATACATGCCTCTAGTTTTGGTTGAGTTGTTAGTCAAGTAAAATTCCTTCAGCATGGTCTTGACGTGTATATAAGTCATCGGTGTTAACTTCAACATTGACACTTGGCAAACCAACTGAAAATGGGCTGGAATCATCATACTTTTTGTAGTATTCTTCTTCATTTATAGGATCCACAGTAAACTGTCTTTTTCCATGAAGAATGAAAGACCAATTTTTATTTGTTGGGTCATCAATATAGAATACTTGTTTTGCTTGGTCTGCCATGATGAATGGTTCATCTTTCTCTCCATTTTTTTCAAAATTCACCAATGTGACACCCAACTAATCTACTAAAACGCCTTTGTTGTTATCAAACCAATTACATCTAAAGATAGGAACTTTGAAATTTGTATAGTCCATTTCCCATATGTCCTCAATGATGTCGAAATACGACATCTTAGCTTCGTGTGGTATTTTATCTTTGGCACTAGAAAAATACAACGAATAAGCTTTAACAGTGACCCCACTATTTTGGACTACACCCCTTTCATCTTGACGTTTAGTGCAATATAAAAATCCGTTTATGTCATAACCTTCATATGACATGACATCCATTTTTGGCGTAAAGGCGAGCCATTTTATGTTCTCAGCAACATTATTTGGTGATTCAGATAGCTGCTTAAAGACTTTCTCTTCAAACCACCTAATAAATGTTCGATTATGCTCTCTTGCAAGCCACATTGAACTGGATCGCAGATGATTTTTCTTGATAAGATCATTGTGTTCTGCGATGTAGCTACTAACTTCATCGATGTTGTGTAAAATATACAAATGTGCTTGTTCCCACAACTCACGACTAATTCCTTTCACTCATGCTCCCAGAGTTCCTTTTCCACAATAAGACTCAGTAATAAGATCATTTTTTAGATCACTAGAAGTTTCATTGGAATTCAAAAAATTGTTGCAAAAGTCCATCACTTCCCTAGCCACATAACCCTCAATAATACTCCCTTCAGGACGATAACGATTCCGAACATCACCTTTAAAAACACTCATGAAGCGTTCAAATGGATACATCCAATGTAAAAAAATTGGACCCAACATCTTCACCTCCCTTGTAATATGTACTATAAGATGAACCATGATATCAAAAAAAGAAGGAGGAAAGTACAGTTCAAGCTGACACATGGTATCAATTACATCATTTTGTAATTTATCGAGAGTATCAGGATGTATCACTTTGTTGCATATTTCATTGAAGAAGAAACAGAGTCTTGTGATTGCAAACCTTACATGCTTCGACAATATAGATCGAATAGCCACAGGTAAAATTTGTTGCATTAAGGTGTGACAATCATGAGATTTGAGACCTATCAACTTCATATCCTTCTTTGATACCAATCTACGAATATTAGAAGAGTATCTTTGTGGAACCTTAATATTATACAAGCACTCACAGAAAGTCTTTTTCTCCTTCTTGGACAAAGTGTAACAAGTTGGTGGTAAATATGTGCGGCGATCCCTGATCTCAACTGATAATTCTTTTCTTATACCCATTAATTCTAAATCTTTTCTAGATTTGATGTCGTCTTTAGTCTTTCCTTGTATATTCAATAATGTACCAATGATGCTATCACAAACATTTTTTTTAACATGCATGACATCAATGCAGTGTCTAATTATCAAAATCTCCAATAAGGAAGATCCCAAAATATTAACCTCTTCCTGTATAGAGATTTGTCACATGTGAGCGTACAACTACTTGAACTCTTTCCAAATTCATTAACAATATGTTTCACCCTATCATATGCAACATTTCCTGGTATAGGTTTAGGAGCACTTCGTTCCTCATTTGACCCATTAAAGGTTTTGTGTTGCCTTCGATAAGGATGCACTGGTGGGAGAAACCTCCGATGACCAAGATATACAATTTTACCACCATGTTTTAGTCAAATTAAATCAGTATTTTCCTCACAAATTGGACATGCTTTGTATCCTTTTATGCTACATCCAGACAAATTTCCATAAGCTGGGAAGTCATTAATCGTGCAAAACAACATAGCACGCAAAGTAAAGATCTCTTTACGTGAAGCATCATATGTCATAACACCTTCTTCCCATAATTTCGTTAGGTCATCAATTAGAGGTTGAAGGTAAACATCAATATCATTTCCAGGTTGCTTGGGCCCTGATATCAATATTGACAACATGAAATACTTATTTTTCATACACAACCAAGGAGGAAGATTGTATATAACAATCATAACAGGCCATGTGCTATGTTGGCTACTTAATGTACCATAGGGATTCATTCCATCTGTACATAGTCCAAGTCTTAAGTTCCTTGTTTATTTACCAAATTGAGGGTATAATAAATCAATTTTCTTCCATTGTGGTGAATCAGATGCATGTCGTAGGATGCCATCATCATTGGCCTTTAACTCCCCATGCCAAGACAAATTTTGTGCATCTTCTATATTAGCAAATAAGTGTTGAAATCGTGGTATTATTGGTAGATACCACATCACCTTGGCAGGAGAGCCATTTTTAGTCTTCGCTGAATTTATAGTCTTGTACCTTGACGCACCACATTTTGGACAATTTATCAAATCACTATAGTCCTTCTGAAATAACACACAATCATTTGGACATGCATGAATCTTCTTAGCCTCCATTTCCATTGGGCACATTATTTTCTTTGCTTGATATGTAGAAATTGGAAGCTCATTGCCTTCAGAAGAATTTCCTTTAACAAAGACAACAATGGAGTGAAACTCTTATCACTCCACCAGTTTTGAGCTTTAAGAGTATATAATTGCATCACAGCACTCAACCTCGTGAACTTAGTACAACCCTTATATAATGGTTTTTCAGCATCATGGACAATGTTTGCAAATAAAGAAGGTGGATCAATGACATTGTCCTGACAGCTACGTAGCATCTCATCAACCATATCATCCTGAATCGGGTCATCCTGAATCGGTTCATCATTGACATTACCATCATTATCTATATCTTCTATGTCACCACTATTAGTATCGACATTTTCTGATCCATAATTAAGTTTCTTTCCATGCCAATACCATTCATTATAACCTTGTATGATCCCATTGCATATGACATGATTCTTAATTTCCTCAACAGTATCAACTTTCAAATTGTTACCACAATTTCTACATAGACAATAGAACCTATTTGTAGGTAGTTTCCTATGTTCCTCAGTAAATCTGATAAATTCATCAACACCTTTGGTAAACTCTGGACTGCAATGGTTCTTGATAGACATCCAACTTCGATCCATTTTCTAGATCACATTAAAATTAATTATCAAACTGAGCATTTAATATTGATACAATAAGTTGTAAGGTTTTTTTGATAGGAAATTCATTACTTTTATACTAAAGTGTACCACCTATCCCATTTTTGAATATTTAACCTCACTAGTAATTGTATAATGTATGTTTAGTTTTCAATAAAATTTCAGCAGCATTTCCCCTTAGTTCTCTAAGTACATCAATGTAAATGGCAAATAACCACTCACATATGTACCCAGAGAACAAATGAGGAAATACTACTAAAAATTTTCTTCAAAACTAAACATACATTATACAACTACATCCTAAGTGAGATTAAGTATCTAAAAACAGTCCCATATCGGGGACTATCCAAAATTTACTCCTAATGAATAAATTTTGAACGGGTTTCTAAGTTTATATATAAATGTATTTGTCATATTTATGCATAGGTGGTCTCATCTATAAACCCTAAAGTGTCAATCTAAAACTAAACAATGTCTACCCTTGTATTTTTAGATTGTATACGATGATTAATTACATATGTGATTGATAATAAAATGTAGATATAAAAGAATACATGTTTTTATTATTGGTTGGTTTACTAGATAAACATTCATTTATATGTACTGAATTGAATAATCAATTAGGTGCTCTTAACAGAAATAAATAGAAAGGCGTAAATTAAATATCATGCATGATCTTTCATAATAGATAACAGTAAATCAAGTAAATCAAGACTCAAATGCAAAAGACAGCCAACACGACCAGTGTACCTAGCACGGTCGTGGTACAACTCAAATGCAAAAGACAGCCAACACGACCAGTGTACCTAGAACGACCGTGGTACAACACTGGCATTTCAACTTAGCCGTGCAAAGCACAGGCCGTGGCACCAAGCATGGTCGTGCAAATCATAGCCATGAATAGCGTGGTATCTAGCACAACCATGGTACTCCAACATTAGGTCAAAAGAAGAAAGTTTGAAACGGAAAATGAACTTACCTATCTGTTCGTGGAGGTGGTGGCGTCGAAAGCCTTGGCGACGGTGAAAGCGTTCGGAGAGAGTAGTTGGAGACCTTGGAGTGGCGGCGGCAAAACTTGGCTGTGGCGGGGGCATCCTCAGAGAGATCGGTTGAGATGGCAGCAGTGGCAACTTTGAAGTGGCAGCGACAAAGCTTTGGAGCGTCAGCGAGACCTTGGCGGCGTCGGCAAGACCCTTGGCAGCGGCGGGGGCATCATTGGAGAGAGGGGTGAGACCTTGGCGGCGGCGGCAAAGGTTGGATCATGGCAGCGTGGCACGAAAGTGGAGGAGAGGTATGACGACAGTGAGCTCTGGGAAGTGTCGGGCGGCGAGGTGAGAGCTAAGAGCTGAGAGCTGTGAGCTGTGGCCGGTTGTGAGCGTTGTGGGAGAGAGTGTTGCGTGAGAAAGGGTTTTGATTTTACTATGACTTCTAGGGTCGGTTAATTAGAAAACCGACCCAACAGGTCCCATATAGGGACGGTTATTAGAAAACAAGTGACCCAAGAAAAAACCGGTGCCCGAACCAAACCGCACCTATAGGGACAGTTATTGTAAAAACCAACCCAATAAGTCCACAGCTATGCAGACGATTATCAAGAAAAACCGACCGGAGAAGTCGGTCTAGCGGTACCCAAATTTTTCGTGACAATTCCTAGGGTCGCTTATTTAAAAAAACCGACCCTATAGCTCAGCGTGCGAAGGTAGAAAACCAATTTTTCTCCGCGGGACGCATGTTGGGTCGGTTTTCTAATAAAACTGATGCTATGTTTATGTGTGGTGCAAAAATTATGATTTTTGCGGGTCTTTTCTAGCGTCGATTATCTTTAACATAACCGACCCAATAGCTATAAGTGGTACCCGGATTTTTTCTAATGACTTGTTTCTTCGGTTTTAGCTTATTAGGTCGGTCTTTCTAATATAAGTGACGCTAGCGGAAGCGACGTTAGAGGCCAAAAATGTACTAGTGATAAGGGTTGATACCCTATGATATTGTGAAAAGGATTTATATCTTGTGATAGTATGATGACTACTGTGGTCTCATGAATGGCAAGTGAATTGTACCATGTGATGATGAGATGAGAAATTATGTTTCACATGCTTTATATCTTTTGAAGTTATGATATTTATATGCTTGTTAGAAGTGAATTAGGGTTTGTATGTCCACTTGTTTGATGCAACCTTAATTCACACAATTGGCATAACTAATCAAGTGAAACTCCAATCATGTAGTTCCCTGTTCCATAGATCCATCTGAGTGTTAGAACTTGCCAGATGTTGAAATGAGTATTCCTAAGGGAAACTCGGAGTGCATACTATGAGTATGCGGGGTGCTTGTCATCCTGAATTCAAGTATTTAGAGAGAATGATTGCGGTCATACCTAACCCTCAGTTTGAGAATGGTTGCAGTCGTGTCTCGGTGATTATATATGTGACGAGATTAGAGGAAAAATATGGTTGTACCTCAGATGGTAGGGTATGTGTACCCACCTCCTTTCACTAGTGTCTTGCCCTGTACCAAGGACATACTAGGCTGTTAGCATCTTAACCTTATGTATCACTGTGGCGGACCCGTACTAATCGGGGAAGGAGAAGATCTTAGGAGTCTGTCTCTTCCTAGATCTTGTATGGAATTGATTTCTACTTAGCAGTGGTCAATTGGATTTTGAGTGGTATCCTCAATTTCCTCAAGGTGTAATAAAATATGTAATACAGCTGTGTAGCATATTGGTTTAGTGTTATACATGATGTTTCACTTTTGGATTGATAACCCTTGTTTGTTATCTTTACATAAAAATGATTCTTAGTGCAATTAAGAGATAGTATATATACTTATATTGTAGATATGCTTAAGATTGTAGATGTGTACATATTGTAGCCATGCTTATGTTGATAACTATACTGCTACTGCTGATTATAATCATGATGCTAGATATCTCATGTTGTTAGTTATGTTTAGCATGCTAGCCATGCCTTTGTAACTAGAGATGCATATACTTCTAATAATGCTTATCGAGATAGTTGTGCTTATGTTGTTAGCTCTTCTTATGATGTTGATATGTTCAAACTATTAGACATGCTGATATTTTTAGCTATGCATGTGATACTAGATTTATTCATGATGTTAGAGATGATCATGCTACTAGACTCCTTATACTATTAATAGGGATATGAGAATAGTCTGGCTAATGAAGATAATTATTATCTGCTCCTTTATGAATTTTGTTAATCATCAATGTTGTTGAGCTTATTTGTTTTATATGATTAAACTGCTTAAATTATTTAAGTACTTAAAATGTTGTAATCAATAAACATTGTTGGAGGTTATATCTCTTGCTGGGACATGGGTCTCACCCTTGTGGTTCGCCACATTTTTTTAGGTAATCGGAAGTGAAGAAAACAAACATGTGGCAGAAAAGAGGAGATATAGTAATGAATCTTTGAGTAAGTTGATTAGATGTCTAGGGTATCCTAGAATCGTCCCTATACTCTCAGGTCAGGGTATGAAAAGTTGTTATATGGTGTTTCAAAAGAATCAAACTTTTGTAAGCATATTAATGCTTATTTGTGTGGCATATACAAATATTGTTCTCCTGTGTATATATGTTGTGGCTAAGGTGATAGAATAATTTGTATCAATTTTTTTTCATAGTATGGATACAAGAAAGATATTGGGATCTTACACAAATGTTTTTGAGCGGGTGTTGATGTTGAAATAGGTTTTAATTTACCCATATTTTTGGGTATGTGATTAATTAGTGCTTGATTGTGTTTTATGTTTTTAGTAATCTTGTTTAGTGTAACAGGTACTCACAAGTTGGTATCAGAGCTTTAGGTTCATCAAGTCTATAGGGACACTAGGACTTAGGACTATGATGAGGTCAAAATTAAGAATATGACATAAAAATATAGTGCAATTTGAAACCTCTAGAGTGTTCCTTCTCTCTCTTAACATCATATAGAGTAAAGATAAAGAATTGGGGCAAAATCCCTATTATCCTTAGATTTTGGGGGCGAAATCCCTAGTAGGAGTTTATAGTTGTAAGGCCCCTAAATTTTATTAATGAGTTGACTATGCTTAATTATCATAATTTAGTTATTAAAACTCTAATATAACCTTATTATATGCTTTGAAATCATAATACAAGCTTAAGTTTCAAATTTGGTCCAAGTTGGACAATGTTTGAGTAAGTTATGCAATTTTATGCACATTTTGGACCTTTTTGTAATTTACCCAATTTAGAGGTTTTCTTTGCAATTTATCACTTGCATTATGTTCCTTGGATATTTTCTCATCATTCTTAAGCGTGTTGAGCCATGGGGCACCCATTTAATCATTGGCTTGAAGGTGTTTTCTCTAAGGGTATTTTAGGGTTTACCCCTTCATGGATGAGCTACCTTTAGTAGCTATCAACTAATGAATTATTGTTTTACTTGGAAATTTAAGAAACAAGGGATATTCATGTCTCTATGGATGGTGGGGGATCTTCTTGTATTTGTGCTTGTATATTCTTGATGGTTTAAGGCCATGGACACTTGGAAAGATACTAGAACTTCAACCTTTTCTTTTTCTTTATCTTAAAGTTTCATATACCTATCCCTAAGCATCAAAATGAGCCATTTTCTCTCCACCACTTCCCTCCTTCTACAAACCTCATCCTCCCTCTGTTCTGTTACGAATTTCCTGTCCAAGGAAGAAGAAAGATGGGACCTTCTTCGAAAAAGAATCTAGGGTTGCAATTGACTTCCTTTTAAGGTTTGAAAAGCTTCCTTCTAGTGATCTTGACCTAAAAGAGTAAGAATCCCCTTCTTTACTCCATTTATTTCTTTGTTATCCTTCCTCCTACCTTACTCCAGGTCAGAACCTTTCTGTTCCATGGTATAAATTGCTCTAAAGCTCTAATACCCTACCTTTCTTGCTCCTTATGCTTAGGGTTTTCTCATTTGATGAAGAAAGGGGCTAGATGGATGAGTTCACAGCTTATTCTTAGATTTCCTACCATACTTGCTCGTGTTTTCTTCTGTTTGGGAGTTTATCTTCTAATTAGAGGAATTTTTTATAACTTCATCCACATTTATTGCTTACCATAAGCTTGCAAGCTCTTGTTCTTGCTTGAAAATGATGATCCATGCACTAAAAAGCTATGGTTGACTTGGATTTCGATTTTTATAATGTTCCCTATTCTGATTTCAGTTCTAGATGAACTTGTGATCATGTTTACATTATTCCTAAGGTATAATATGAATTGGATCAGGTTGGTTTGACAACCTATGGTGTTAAGCACCTATCATCCAATTGTCAATTTTAGGGTTTAAAGCTGATTTCTTCTATAAACCCATGACCCGATGATGGTACCATTGCAACAACCCTATGGTGTTGTCTTCATGACAACTTATGGTCAGGATCAAAGGTGTCAGATGATGGTGACAACCTATGGTCACCGTATTAGGTTAGGTTTTGGATCAAATAGAAGTTTAATTATCAACCATTAAGTACCCTACTGATGTTATCAATCAATGATGACATTAGTTTAATATTTGATGCTAATTAATGAATATAGTGTTGATCTAACAACCTATGATGACTTAATGGTCACTAATGATGGTGGATCGGGTCTCTACAACCCATGGTGAGTTAAGCATTGTAGTTGTAGCATCAATTAAGCCTTAGAACAATGATTTCTTGGGTCACTTGATGCAATGGTTGTACTTATACTGTAATTGATGGTTTTAACGTATGAACTTGACCCAATGGTCAAAAATAAAATTTTATTCCTCCAATAAAGTGGAATGATGGCTAATGTAATATGTTGGTCCTAATAATGTGATTTAGATGGTTTCCTTTATATGATCAACTTAAGGAACTTGCTTGTTGACAATGGATGGCTTGTTTTAAATGAACAGTCGATTGTGGGTTTACCCTACTCTCAATGGAACTTTTTGTGTTGTTAATTAAGGGATGTCTAGGGTTAAATGGTGACTATTTCTAGAGAACAAATCAAGGACTTCATAGGTGGTTTATCCAAGGTATTTACTTATGTAAACAACAAATGGTCTTACCTTTTAAACATCCAATGGTTCTGTGTGACATTGTGGTATAGTGATATGGGTTGAATGATGATGGAACAAATGGAGGGTTACCCTTAATAAGGTAGTCTTACCTATTCACTCATATGAATAGAAGGGATGACAACCATATTGTATTGATATGTAACCCTAATGAGGTATAGCTTGTTATACCTAGATTTAATATAACTAAATGAGGGTAATTGGGTATGAATAGTCCTTGAATGACTAATACAATCATGGAGTACTCTGTTACTGTTGTTGAAACCCTAGTATGCTATAACCCGATGGTTACATCTTGATTTATGTGTGGGTTCATACTTGAGAATAGTATGGAATGTGATGGTGATGCTTCACCTTATGCATCCATGATCCAATGGGGATGCCGTGAGTTTGGGTTTGGGTATAAATGATGATTAGTAACATTGATATAATTTATCATGTTGAACCTAACTCTAATGCAAATTGATAACTCTAATGCAAATTGATAAAGATGAGTATTCATGTTTAACATTCTCATATGATGGAATGATGGTGGAACAACCTTCTTAACATGATCATAACCTTAATGAGTTAACCGGTGGTTATCCTAACCACATTCTTTCTAGTAATTTTTTTAGTTTCCTTCTCTTTAATATCTCTTGCTTTCCTTACATGTATACATCTTAGACGGATATCTTTCTATACCCTCTTGCCACGTATAATCACATACTCCAATTGTAAAGAGACTTATTAAATACATTTTTAACAAATTCAGACAACAACAAGCCTCATCGGTTAATTCAGCCCTTAACTGACCCGAAAAGTTAGCCTTCCGTTTTGGAAACCGAATCGGACCCTTCGAACCCCTGAATGGAAAGCAAACTGATATGCGCACATCATTTTGGTTGTTTTCCACAAACTGAATTCGAACGTCTTCGTAGAGCGGAATGACGTAGCGGATACAAAAGATAGTCTTTACGACAGTGATATCCAAAAAGTGTTTTCTCTCTATAGTAAATAACAAACATTTGATGGTACAAGTACTCAACCAGCGTTTGGTGATCAAGCCGCAGTGATGAACAGCAAACACGGATGATCCCAGTTTATTCTCCAGTCAGCCTGCGTGTGCGATTTTAGGAATTAGGAGAGAGATCATATCACCTAACTTCTTGATCCATCCAAACCGGCGAAATAATCATTGTGAGTTCCTTCGCCAGTCATCACCTTCCTAACTTGTCCATGTTCACATCGTGTTATGTGAACGGTAAGGAAGTCACGCATGTGGATCACCGTCCGATTTCTCTCAGTACAAGAGCTAGAAAATACAAGTTTGACTTGGTTGGTGCCGACCGAGTGAGCGCCACATCAGACCGGAAACTGTTTGCAACTGCTTTATAGGATGCGTGAAAACTTTTGGATCGCTGAGGATGTTGAGAGTTGAACCCAAACGGCGGTAGAGGCCAGGCATTCACTTTGCCTCAGTTTCTTTTGGCTTTGACGACGGTGCCTAAATACAACCCGTCGTGATCGTATGTCATCACGATCACAATCTCACCGGTCAAACGGACGGTGGTTCCATCATGTGTCACGCCTTTCATTTTCAACTATGGAATGTGGTAATATGTTTAGTACGGAACAGATTCAAGTCTCATTGTAGTTGTTGTCTTGTAGTATAGTGGAATGTTGAATTTTTAATGTGGTATGAGGAATGGACTTAGCACATTGTCTACTCTATGTCTAAGACAGCTCTTCTATCTAAGAAAGAAAGTAAAAAATTTGTTCACAAGAAGTACAAGAGCACAAAGAGATGGCACATGCTTGCACGTCACGCCATACCAGGCCGGATAAGAGCCTTGGTGCTCAAATTTTAACCTTCACTATCTTTTTACAATACAAAGATTTAGAATATATTCTTTACTTAAACTGCAGGTGTATCGAACCGAATACATTTTGTATCCTGCCCAATATGACTTTATCGATTGAATAAGCATCATACATTTTTCATTCCTATACATAAAGTCATATGTTCGCATGCATTGAGTACTTGGTGGAACAAAAGTGTGTGACCTTGATTTTTATTTAATCCCTAATTTGTGTCTTACTACTTAATTGTGATATTTTGTTCTAATAATACATGGTTGGTGGTTCGTTTGTTTACATGTTAGACTACTTATTTAATATCAATTAGAGCTAATTAGTTAGGGTGTGACAATGTGAAACCATTTTTTTAGATGAGTTGGCATTTCAACGGAAAACATGCATATATATATATATATGTATATATATATATATATATGTATATATATATATATATATATAAATAAATATATATATATATAATATAGGAAATATAACAAAAGTAGCTAGCACAGATAAGTACCTAGTGTTGGATAGTGTTTTGGTGTCATGGTATACCTCATCTACGGATTAGAGAACCATGTAGTCAGTATAGCGGGTGTTAGAGGTCTCCATGGGAAGCAGTTTATTTTGGTTAAGTACTAGCCAAGAGTGGGACCGACTTTGCCATTGATCATCCAACATTTGGTTTGTATCTGTACTAACATCATTAGTATGCTAGTGCTAAACTCGGACTTGTGAGTCACGATTATACAAAAAATTTGTGGAATTTCTACTAGTTGGTTTCTAGTGACTAGTTGGGGCCATGTTGCCAACTAGCTCACTAGTGATGGGTAGCTGCCAAACTTGTCCAATCGTCTAACCCACCTTAAGTTGTTTGGGGAAAAATATAAAAGAAGGAAAACTTACGATTTACCCAACCATCTAAACCTCACAACCCTAGACTTTTTAAACCACCATTTCATTGATCTAGATTTGTAATTAAAGAAGAAGATTGATAAAACAATCTTTATTTGAAAATCTTTCTAGAATTAAGTTAGAAGCTTGACTCATCACCGAATTAGAGGAACTTATGTCATAAAATTCTATTTCTCATTCTCTAATCTTTTTTTTCTCTCCTTCTAGCATCAATGATGTATTTCTATAGAATCTCCATGAGGAATCATAATTCACACTTCTATATTCTCTTATCTCTTTCATTGACTAGATTCAGGTAAAACTTCTAGATTTATGGAAGAAATACATTTTTGAGAAGCTTAGGAGCTTTGGATATTTACTCATGTTCTTTAACAGAGTCACCTTCTTATCGAATGGGTGAGTTATCTATCCCCTATTTTAGATATTTTTCTTAACTCAATTGTATTAAGGTTTTTGAATATCATTTTGAAAAATCTAGGATTGAGGTCAGATTAAGATATGAGGCAAGGGAATTCAATATATATGCTTCTAGTAAAGTAGCATGCCTTTATGTTCAATCTCCATATTCTAAATCCAATTAACATGGTCGCAATGGTTTACCTAAACATGCCAAATTGCGTAAATTTAAATGATTTAGCTAAATTTAGCTTAAATGGTATTATTCTTAATGAGAGTTTTTGGAATAATTTACTTCTAATATGAAGTGCCATTTTTTGTCAGATTATTAATTCATGATATTTATACATGGACTGAGCCATGTATATGGAGATGATCATTTTTTGTGAAATATAGCTATGCAAGGAATTCAAGAGGACAAATTTTGGGTATGACCTTGTTAGTTGACATCCTTATTAAGGAATATTTGTGATATGGACTATCTCAATTGTTAGCCTAAAATTCCCTGAGAATAGTAGAGCATTCCTACTCTTTTAAATTTGGGGAAGTATAACAAAATTTCATATATTATCCTAGGACTCATGATCAGGTTTCTACAACTTGTGTGTTGTTGAATATATTCAGAAGATGATAATCCTTATGTGGTGGGGTGCCTTAGCTTCTGAAATTCAACAAAGTTGAATGCAGTTTCTAGGAGTGAGCACATATTTTTAGCTCTAGTTTAAAACAACCCCCTTATATGATCAAAAAAGGGAATTTAATGTCAAATGACATATATGAGTTTATTGACTTTGGTGATTGGAGTTTAACATAACTTGCACTCACTTTTTTAATTTTTTATGTAAAGCTTTCAATTTCTAAGCAAGTAGGTTCAAAACCAAGTGATATCAGTTGCAAGTTGATGAGCCCCTATGATGATATACTCACACAAATTGTAGTGTAGCAAGATTTTAATGGGAACAGTAACCCCATTTTCTTTTATAGTGTGACAAGTGAATGAAATTTACTAGTTGTATCTTACAATAAATGCTCATGGGAGAAGAAATATGCAGTACAAACACAAAAGATCTTGTGAAAACCTCAAGTAGGATTCATGAAATGTGTAGATATCAAATAAAAGATTCCTATTATATTCTTATCGTATAAGACGTGTCAACCGATTTGACCTAGAAATCAGTGTAAATCTAGACCATCATCTACATATCTTACTAATATTGTAACATCACAAACTAGAACTTGTTTCCAATGCCTCAAACCATCTAAGTATTGAGATAGAAATTGGACTCTAATTTCTCAATGCCAAAATAGTAGAATTTGTCATAGAATGAAACTGGTAGAATGTTTCATTTCAAGGCATAGAGACACTGATCATGATTCCTTACAAGAGGCCTCATTTATAAAATTTTGACCCTAAAGGTACCTTTGGAGAAACTTATTGTCCCACAGTTAGTGACTTGCATTAATATGTCGATGTTGAGTAGTTGTTGTCCTATTGTAGAACATGCCTTTATGTGGTGAGTCCTTCTCGTCAAACTCTATGCTATTGCTAAATTTTTTTATCTAAAAGATTTTTTTGTGAAACTTGAATTCACAAAAGAAGTTGAATACAATAACATATCATATTAAGAGAAAGATTTCTCACCTCCTCTCCCACGCCTGTGGTCGAGGCCGAATGCCCGGGACGGTGGTAAATCAAGGTGGAAACTGGGATTCGAACCCATGTCCCTTTGTTAGGGGGCACCATTCTTGACCACTTGAGCATCTATGTTGGTATCTTCCTCCTATCTATCTTTAATTTCTTCTATGATTTTACAAATATTAAAGGAGCCAATAAAAAAAACAAATGACATTCCATGAAGGTCTCCTTTATACGTTATATAGATGAGTATTAAAGTGTAGGTTTTTGTCACAGATCTATTTATTACCCAAATCCTAACTCCCTAGTCTGGAGAGTTAGTGACAATAAGACTTCAAATCCTTCTCTAGAATGGACCAAATTTAGACACTAGCATATATGTTTAAAAGGAGATAATATTCCATGATATTGGGAAATATGGCATCAGATATTGTAGCGGAAACACAAAGTTTTAATTAACATATTTCCCTATTGATGTAGATCGTATCAACAACTATGAAGTGAGAAAGAGGGTTGCACGGTATGTGCTTGCACCTGGAGAAAGTCCATCGACTATCCCTTGCTATAGCTTGGTACCACCTCGAGTTGCACCTATATGGTTGTCGTCGTTGGCCTCCTGGTCTGATACCACAGATGCTAGTTGATGGCATCCTCCTAGTGGGGTAAATGCCTCCTGAACTCTAGAGAAGTCCATATGAACTGCCAAGAAATCTTGTCATTCTAGATGAATGAACATGAAGGATTTATCCCTTCTAGTTGATGTACTAGAATCAACTTGCTCTCCCATAATTGTCTCTCCCTTATTGTTCCTCCCTTTGATGGGTAGAACTTGCTCGGGCTCTCTTGGTTACCACAACTAGAGAAGACAAAATTTTTTAGAGTTTGTTGTTCTATCTGGGAAGCCCTCAGTACCCCTCTATTTATAAGAGGGCCAGGATCAGGGTTTCCAATTATTATGGGAGTTGAAGAGACAGAATTTCATAAATTTACATAACCTATGAATGATGAAATGGTAGATTCAATAGTGCACCGATCATTTGGCATGTGAGTTGATCAGTTCAACTCTTGAACCAATTGTTTCACTATGATTCCCATTACAATTGTATTGGAAATTAATATTCTATTAATGCATAACATGACATCAACATCAATCCTTGATACAATCTCATTGGTCAACAAAACAACTAGTTCACAACTTGAGCAGATCGGTTCATGCACTTGAGATGATCAGTTCACTTGCTGAACTGATCGTTATAGAGTGCAGATTGTGAATGTTGTTTAATTTGAATACCTAACACTTTAGTAATCAAGTTTAAACACCATTCATGAATGAACTCCTATTCCAAGTGCATTCCTATGTGTGTGACCCTATAGGTCCCATGTTACATTCGTAGTGAATGTCCATAACTATTTTATGATGTTGGTAGTTAATTTCCATAACTATTTTATGATTGGTAACTAGCATGACATCATTGCTAGCCCAGTAATTTAGAAAGTTGGAGAACAAATTCAACCTACAATCCATGATTGGTGTTATAGTAAATGTATAGTTCCTTTGTCTGTGATATCCAGATTGAACTCCAAGCATGGAATCGTCCTCCTCTTCAACGTTCAATCTATGTTCCTCAAACTATAGTAGACTGTGTGAGATATATGTGAACTCAAAAATTATATATTGAATCATATGTGCTTGCCCATGCTTTTCTCAGTCTCACTTATCAAGTGATTGCGATATCAAACTCCTATAGGAGGGAAAAATTCCATCTACATCACTCATAGTTATTCCCCATTTAATATAATATATTTGAAAATCACCTTTATGGCAACCCTTATTCAAGGTCATGTTTGATAATGATAAAGTAAATCAAATATCATGTGATGAGTTTAGTGATTTAGGTTTAAGAACCACAATCATCACCATCACTATGAGAGATGATTTTGACTACTATTCAATGGTTTCTATATATCACTCTCAAGGTGGGTTTGTCTAATACACTATTCTCTAATAAGTATTTATGTGTTTGGTTTGATATCGCATATCATGACTAATGAGATTTTGTCACCAACCAACACACACTCTAGTCTTATGTATTATTGTTGTCTAGCTTTCTTCCACAATAACATCTGACTAGGGACATAACAAGAATGTATATACTCTAATCATCTGTATGATCTCATTGTTTAGGTCCTCAACCAGAACGCATGCATCATTGAGTAATATCATTCTTCAAACATTTATAATGTTACATCATTATCTCATAACTGAATAAAATAGAATAAATGAAGGATTCCTTTATTATTAATCAAATCATTTACAAGTTATGTCATTACAATCATCATATGATTGGCTTTATGGGAATACATACCAAAAAAACTCCCACTTGCATTTAGAGCCAATTACCCATAAAATTAATCCCAAGTGATCTAAAATGACCATCATGCTTCTGGTGCAAAAGTTCTTTTGTCATGGGTCAGCAATATTGCTTTCAGTTGGTACTCTACAAATCTTCACATCTCCTCGATGTACAATATCTCATATAAAATTGACCTACCTTTGTATGTGCTTGGAACACTGATGTGATTTGCATTCCTAAGCTTGTGTAATAGCTCCATTGTTGTCACAATTTATCTCGATTGCATCTCTTATGCTTGGAACCACCCCAAGTTCTGAGATGAACTACTTGATCAAAAAAACTTCCTTTACTACATTGGATGCAACAATATACTTGACCTCTATTATAGGAGACAATTGTCTCTTGCTTGGAGTTCTTCTAGCTCACAACTCCATTGAGGAAAAACACAAATCCAGACTGTGATCTGCAATCATCTTTGTCAGTTTGAAAGCTTGCATCGGTGTAACCCTTTACCACCAACTCTTCCTCACCACTATAGACAAGGAACTGATCTTTAGTTCTTCTCAAGTACTTAAGGATGTTCTTCACAGCAATCTAGTGGGCATCACCGAGATTTGAATGATATGTGCTTGTCATGATCAAGGCATATGTGACATCAGGACGAGTACATAACATTTCATATATGATATATCCAATTATTGATGCATATGGAGTTTTACTCATGTGTTCCCTTGCTTTACAAGAACTTGGACATTGAGTGCTAGAGATACCAACACCATGAAAATGGATAGATTTCCTATCTTTGAGTCCTCCATGTTGAACTTCTTCAATGCTTTGTCAATGTATGTGCTCTGACTTAGTCCAAGAAGCTTTCTGGATTTATCTTTATAGATCTTGTTTCCTAATATATAGGATGCTTCACCTATGTCTTTCATAGATAATGTATTTCCAAGTCAATTCTTTACCATATGTAAATAATGTATGTTATTCCACATCAATAGTATGTCATCCAAATACAATATGAGGAATGTAATCATGCTCCCACTAACCTTCTTGTAAACACAAGGTTCATCTTCATTTTGATGAAATCCAAACTCTTTGACTATTTCATCAAATTTAAAGATTCCAACTTTGATATGCTTGCATCAATCCATAGATTGACCTTAGCAACTTACAGACTTTATTTACATCCTTTGAACTTATAAAAACTTAGGTTGTGTCATGTACACATCCTTAAGAAGATTCTCGTTAAGGAATGTGGTTTTAAAATTCATCTACCACATCTCATAGTCATGATAAGATGTAATGGAAAGAATGATCCTGATGTACTTAACTGTGGCAATTAGAGAAAAGGTTTCATCATAGTAAACACCTTGAATTTGTTTGAAACCCTTTGAAACCAATTGACCTTTGTAATTTTGTACATTACCATCCATGTCAGTCTTCTTCTTGAAGAACCACTTGCACACTGTGGGTTTTACCCCTTCAGGTCGATCCACCAAGGTCCATACCTTGTTGGTATAAATGGATTCCATCTCAGATCAAATGGCTTCTAGCCACTTCTCATATTCTAGTCCCTTAACAACTTCTAGGTAGGTAATTTCCTCACAATAAATGACCAATCCATTGCCTTCTTGAGTCATAAGATAACCAAATCTTTCTAGATCAAGGCGTCTACTACTAGATCTATGAGGTTCCTCTACTACTTGAGGAATTTGATCTTCCACAATAGTTTGTGACTCTCCATGTTCCTCTTATACCTCTACAGGTTCAATGTTTTCTTGTTGGTCTCAAAATTCTACGAGTTCTAATTTGCTCCCACTAATTCCTTTGAAAACAAATTCCTTTTCTAGGAATGTTGCATCCTTGGTAGCCAGCACTGTGTTGGGGTTATACAAATAGTATCCCTTGGTTTCCTTGGGATATCATAAAAAATAACATTTATCTGATCTAGGGCCAAGCTTTTCAAGAAAAATTTCTTGACATAAGCTTCACACCCCAAATCCTCATGAATGACATTTTGGGACGTTCCCCAGTCCATATTTCATATGGAGTTTTTTGAGCCGATTTAGATGGCACACAACTTAGTGTAACATTGCAATTTCAAGAGCATAACCTCAGAAGGAAGTTGGAACATAGGAAAAGTTCATCATTGATCACACCATATCTAGCAATGTGCCACTTATTCTTTCCGATACACCATTATGTTGTGGTGTTTCAGGTGGAGTCCATTGTGATATGATACCATGGTATTGTAGAAGGTCCTCTAACTCCTGGGTTAAGTATTCCTCACCTCTATCAAAATGAAGTTCTTTGATACTTTTACCAAGTCATTTTTGTACTTCATTCATGGAATCCTTAAACTTTTCAAGAGTTTTGACTTATGTTTCATCAATTAAGCATAACCATACCTACTAAAGTCATCAATGAAGGTAATACAGTATTGATACCCACCTCTAGAATTTGTTTGAAAAGGGACACATACATTAGTATGTATGAGTCCAATAGATAATTAGCCCTCTCACAATTTCTAGTGAAGGGATTATTGGTCATCTTGCCCAACAAACAAGAATCAAATGTCTCTATTGATTTGAAATCAAAAGAGTCTACATAACCATCTTTATGGAGTCTGGATATGTGATTCTCATTGATGTTCCCTAGACAATAGTGTCAAAGATATGTTTTGTTTGAGTTATCAATTTTTCATATTTTGGTATTTACATTATAAACATTTGTCTTAATATCTAATAAATAAAGACCATAGGACATCGGGGCACTACCCTAAAATATCTCATCTTTTGAAATAGGACATTGACCATTCTTTTTATGAAATTCATATCCATATTTGTCCATGCAAGATACAGATTTAATGTTTCTATTTATGGTAGGTACAAAATAACAATTCTTTAACTCTATTGCAAACCTTGTGGGAAGATATAAATTATGGGTTCCAACTATAGTGGAAGCAGCACTTGCTTCATTTGGAACACACAACTCAACCTTGCCCTTTCATAAAGGCTTACTACTTTCTAGATCTTACATATTAGAACATACTTGAGATCCACATCAGGTATCTAGTATTGAAGATGAAGATGTAGATAGATTTATCTCAATAATGTAAATACCTGAAATGGAGATCTATATACCCTCCTTCTTCGTCCCTAGTACCTTCATATAGAGAGGAAAATTTCTCTTTCAGTGTCCAGGCTACTGACAGTGGTGACAATTGCCTTCCTTGGTAACCCCTCCCTTTTCTTTGAGTGTAGAAGGCTTAGGTTTCTGGCTAGCTTTAGAACTCTTCTTCGTGTTGCCTTTGCCCTTGGACTTCCCCTTTCCTTTTTTTTATCATCATCATGAATTTGGATTTGTCCTTCTTCATATTCTCTTTAGCAGTCCTCAACATGCCAAGCAATTCTGACAACAACTTGTCAAAATTGTTCTGTCTATATGACTCTAGTAGTGACATCAAATTCACATATGTGGCCAACTCTTGACCCAAGGGAAATCCTAGTCTAGCAAGGTTCTCAACATACCCGATAAGCTTGAGAACATGGGGACCTATCGGATCTCCTTCTTCTATGTTCCACTGAACAATGCCTTGGAGACTCTTATCTCTCTTGTCTTGCCTGATCTTGGTACATGTCCTTAAGATGTGTGACCATCTCAATAACATCCATATTCTCATGTTGTCACAACAAATCATAGTTCATTAAGCATATAATCAGGCACTTGACATCCATGACATCTTTAGAGTGCTTCTTGTAAGCATCCTTGTTAGCCTTAGTCACGGTGGGACCAGATTCATCTGGATCTGGTGTTTCTAGGACATTGGGTGAGCGCTCTTGTGTGAGAACAATTCTCAGCATCTTGAACTACTCAAGAAAATTATTCCCATTCAATGTGTCCCTCTCAAGGACCTATCACAAGGAAAACATGTTGTTTGTCATTAACCTACAAGAGAAAATTCACAATTTGTAAAAACCCTTATTGATTTGATTTGATTAAAATAAATTTTGACAATGTTTGACTAGGACTTTAATTAACTATCACTGACATTATTTTGTTCAAATTGATAACCCTCACTTATCAATTCAAAAGATTTCATTGTATAATCTTCTAGTGTGTCAAGATCCATATTTCATCAAATTGTGAGTGTTATAACCTCATTTTTCCAAAGTATATGATAAATTTGTAAATCTCTTTTAAAGATAAATGAATTCCATGATTGATGTGATGTGTTGATTGTTTGTGTAATTCTTATTGGGCCTTATTATGCTTGAGCCCAATTTAAGGAATAAAAGAATACATAAAAGGAATCAAATAAAAAAAAAGATAAGGAATAATTTCCCAAAAATAGGATTTCGAGATATTAGATTCCTTGGAGTTCAAGGAACTCAAAATCATGAATTAATGATGAAAAGAAATAAAGAAGACATGGAAAATATGATTAATATGATGGTAACTTGCAAACCAAGAAAAAGGAATCGTGCACTTATGATAATGACTCCAAATTTTGTAGGAAGGAAGATAAAACTAGGATGGAGTTTCCCTCAAAATTGGAATAAAAAAGGAGTTACCATTTGAGAGTTATGAATTTTCCAAAAATACTATTAAAATAGGAATGCAATTTGGAATTGTTTCTTTTCTTTCAAACGTGGTTAATACGGACCGTTGGATCTTAATCCAACGATGATCGGTCATCATCTTAGTTCTACTAGGACTAGGAATCCGCAGGAAATAGAGGATTCTTCCTCTCCGATTTCCTTGAAATCTAGAGTATGTGGGCGTTTACTATTAGTCCCAATAGATTTAGGAGATGAAATCGCACAGGGTCATCCCTGGTTTGAGTAGGTTTCCTTTTAGTTTCGGGAAATCCCCAAATCTGTAGAACCTAATCTCGAACCTATATATAGGGGAGGTCGTTGGAGAGGACCAGCATGATTTCTTCCAAGTTCCAACTCTGCGGATTCGTGAAAGGAGTGTTTTGTGCGCTCAATTGACGATTTCATCCTGGTTTACAACCCCGACACCTCAGCGACCCTCACCGGAGTCCGGTGAGTCGGGGACAAGCTTGGAGGAGTCCAGGGAGGGAATTGGACCTGTCGTCAGTTTCCTTGCTGGAAGGCGGTGCTTCCTGACCCATTGGGGTGAGCGGAAGGAGTCAGGAGCTCAGAGTCAACCTCTGGGTTGACCGCACGAAGTCGCTGAGAGCTGAGGAAGACGACGACTTGGCAGCCCTACAATCCGAGTCCACGGTGGTCTCGACTGGATCCAACGCTCCAAGACAGAAGTGACCTTGTTGAGCGCGTGTAACTGATATCGTCAGATCTAAGAAGCGGACCACCGGTCTACAGATCGAACGACTGAGGAATTTTCCGGTAATTCCCTCTCTAACCAAATATTCAGAAAAGGGGTTTTCTTGAGAAAATAATAAAAATAGCTAGGAGTGTCCAATGACAAAACTTTATATATGAAAGTTATGTAGAAAAATACAAGGAATATAATAAAAATGTTTCCAGAACCTAGTTCCACTCCTTTTTGCGAAAGTTCTTTAATTGGCTAATAAAGTGTATTAAGAATTAATAAGAAACCCTAATTGAAGATTAAGGGTATAATTTAGTACATCAATGGGACAAATTGATAAGGTTAACTCTGTTGATAATGAAAGTGGTCTAAATTGTCTATTTTGAATACAAAGATGCCTTAAATAGAGTTGTAATTCATAAAAAGAGGCTAAGTTATAATAAAAACCCTAATTTAGGGAAAAGGAAATAAAAGCTAAGTTATTTCGAATTAAGGGAGTAATTAAGATCCTAAAATTGTTAAGAGTGCTACAATGAGAAATTAGGGGTTTTGATAGATTAAAGATTATAATAATGAAAGAAGAAGCAAAACCCTAATTTCCAAAAGAAATCCTAAAGTTGGAATTGAAATTCTAAATAGTATAATAGGAATTGGATAATTATTAATAAAAGGAATTGGTGCTTTTATTTTAGGATTTCTGTTCAACCTTACTTGATTAATTGGGTTTCTCTAAATACTTGAATCTGTCTTGAAAACTGCAATCAAAGGTATGTGGTTATGATTATGAATAACCGCTTTAGGTTTTCTGATGGATTCCCGGATGTTTAATCGCATTGAATGCAACTAAACTGTTTGAATGTTCATATTGCAATTATAGAGTGACTATGACTATCACATAATGTATATGCCTTCTAGCTCAGATCCTGGCCCCCTTTGTGTCGTAATGGCTGACCTAGTGCATGGCTACCTAGAGGGTAGGTCCATCAGGTCATGAATGACTTTGGCTGCCTAGAGGGTAGGTCCATCAAGTCACCTTTATAGAGGTACCATATAAGTCCTTACAGGGACAACACAGAGTTGTAGATAGGTATGGATTGAGTAGTTTGGATTAAAACGTAATCTTGATTATTAAATGATTAATTGAGTGATTATATTGTTAGCATAGTTGAACATTATTTGTTTCCCCCACATACCGGCTTCGGCTGACCGACGTTTTGTTTGTCGGCGTTTTAGGTACAATGAAAAGAACAAACAGTAAAGTGGCATGTGTGATACTAAATGAGAATTAAAGTGCAAAGGAGGATTAGATAGATTAGTATTTGTGTGGATAGAAGTTTAGAAATCCAAGTTTTCAAAAGGTATGCAAAAAAAATTATTTTTCTTACAACTTTTAGTATAGTATGTTAAAATTTGATAATTATTCTTAGTTAATTGCCAAACCTTTGATCCGGATTCATGGGTGCGGCTTCGACCTCTCGGTCTCCCTTAATTGGGGGTTATCGGGAGGTGGGGTCGTAACAGTGAGTCATCTTTGTCTGATCGCCCACAACTTGACTATTTAGGTAGGCAACTTTTGCCAATTGCATTTACATGCAATTCTTAGATAGATGATGTGTAAAACTCTTTGTCACGTCCATTTTTATACTTCTAGGTACTTAATTTTATTAAGATCACCTCCTTAAGCCTAGCCCAAAAGCCAACACGATAGAATATGCACCCTTCTTTGGTAGATCTACATATCTGCCATCACACTTCCACGAGATGGACAACTCACTAGCTTTGGCGTAACCTATGCTTAGTCTATCATGTTTTTTATGTATGTTGCTTAAGGAAAATATATAAGACTTAATATTATATTGAGGGATTTTATATAATACATATACATATCCAATCACCACATACTTATGGTATGTATCTTTTACATCTGGTAACCACAATGAAAACATGCAATAATAAACATACACAATGGTAATGGTCATCCTATTGTAGTTCCTTTGAACCATAAGTAATTACTACCACCTAAGGTCCACATGATATGTAGCAACCTATTATTGATGACGGTCTATGTTGGAACCAGTCTAGGTCGAACCGTTCAACCCTTGACTCGGTTGGTTGGCCTCTTGGTCGGTTGATCAGTTGGTCTCGTGGTTCGATCGTTTGGCCACTGATCCTTGCAAGTATAGACTCCTCCAACCGGTCAGTTGAGCCACTAGACAATATGTTCGATCCTCCTATCATCAGCATCCTCAGTCCTCCATTTTCTCAGTTCATCTCCCGAACTGGTCAGATTGTCTGGTGCAGAACGTTCTCTTTGCCATAATCGGAAATAAAACTCTTCCAATCCTATTTAACATATTAGATTGTAATCCAGAAACCTTGAGTTACATTAATGAGAAGCATAGGAAGGAAAGAATTAATACTTCTACATATGGAATATAAGAGAGATGGTCAATATGAAACTGATATATAAATAGGAACAACAACCATCGAACCAAGTACAAAAGGTCTACAGGTGTAGGCCATAACCATGCTTTCAATCACCATTAAAATTATTTTTAGGAAACACGTTTGACATATATATATCATATCATATATATAAGGATCATATGTGGATTTATAATCCAATATGCACATTTATCATTTAAATATTTGCATCACATGTAACGAGTAAATAATAAAACTAAAATTCGATCACATCGATTAAATCCTAAAATGTAGTAAATTGACATGGCTCTGATACCACTGTTGGGTAATATGGAACTAGATATGACGTTGATAACAAAAATAAAATACTTACCATATTCCCCTAATATAGTAGATCGTGTCAACAACTATGAGATGGAAAAGAGGATTGCAAGGTATATACATAGTCCTAGAGCAAGTCCAACGACTATCCCTTTTTGTAATGTGCTACCTCCTCGAGTTGCACCTAAATTGTTGTCATTTTTGCCCTCCTAGTCTGACACCAAAGATGAAAATTGATGGCTTCCTCCTAGTGGGGAAAATGTCTCCTTCCCTCTAGAGTATTCCATGTGGGCCACCGTGAACTTCTATCATTCTAGATTAACAAATAGGAAGGAGTTTTCCCTTCTAGTTGATGTGCTAGTATCAACTTGCTCTTCCACAATTGTCTATCCCTTATTGTTCCATCCTTTAATAGGTAGAACTTGCTCAGACTCTCTTGGTAACCACAACCAGAGAAGATAACAATTGTCAAAGCTTATTTTTGTGTCTCAAAAGCCCCCAATACCCCTCAATTTATAAGAGGGTCAGGGTCAGGGTTTCCAGTCAATCTGGAGTTTAAGAGATGAAATTTTATAAATTTTTGTAACTTGTGAATAACAAAATGGGCGATTCAATAGTAAACCAATCGGTTGGCATGTTAGCCGACCGATTCAACTCTTGAACCTATACTTTAAGTATGTTTCCCAACTGCAACTATTGACAACAAATATTTGATTAATGTATAACATGATGTCAGCATCAATTTGTGATCCAATCTCATCGATCAACCAAACAGTTGGTTTACAACCTAAGCCCACCTGAGCAGATCAATTCACTTGTTGAATCGGCCATTTTAGAGTGCATATTACCAATTTTTTTTAAATTGAATACCTAATACTTTTAGTAATTATGTTCCAACATCATTCATGAATAAACTCCTATTCCAAGTCATTCCTATGTTTGATACCTTATAGGTCCCAAGTTACGCTTCCAGTGAATGTCCAAAACATTTTTATGACATCAAAGACATTGATTAATATCTAGCAAGACATGATTGCTACTCAAGTAATTTGGAATGTTGGAGAACAACTTTAACCTACTATTTGTGGTTAGTTTTGCAATGATTGTATAGTTCCTTTGTCTATGATATCCAGATTGAACTCAGGGAAGGGAATCACCATCCTCTTGAACGTTCAATCCATGATCATTGAATTGCAGTAGACTATCTATGATATACGTGAACTCAACTTCATATATTGATAACATTTTTTGAATTTTTTATTGAGAACTTCAGGAAAAAAAAGGATGGGATTACAATGTATTTCATTGATTAAAGTGAGATCCCTCTTGGGAAGTGCACGAGGAAGCTTGTAGGGTTTGGACATTGGCTAGCCCACAATTGAAGTAGAGGGAGGGTCATGGGCAATACGGGCTATTGGTGCTCAAGCTCCCTAGATCTAACAATCTGGGGCATCTCTTCTCCCAAGGGCTAGGGTCACACCTTGGGTAGAGAGATCACCACAACTTCCCTCACTGGAGCTTGGGCATGCCAACTAGTTGTAGGCCTCGTTGGGCTTGTAAAACCCACCATCCACGTCTAGATAGGCTACATGGGTTCACCTCTACCCTTATATCTATCTGAGGGGGCACGTAGGAGTGGTAGCCAAGGGCTCCAAGCTTTAGCTCTGTGGTAGAAGCATGGATGCTACTGGAGGAGGAAATAGCCAAAGGAGAGATAGGGCATAAAATAAAAGAGAATGATGGGAAAAGAGAGAGAGTGAAGAATGAGAGAAAAATAAAACATCAATTGTGGGCAAGGGATGTAAATTAGTACTTGGCATTAATCTAGGGAAAGGGCTACTATAGAATCGTGGATGGAGGTTGAACATAAGAGATGAGCCTTCAGATATGGATAAATATGATGATACTCACATTGAGACTAGAAGTTATTTTTTCCTTCCCTCAATAAAAAATATTAGATAAGTTTTACAGTTCTTAGAGCATACCAAACTAGAGTTAATTAGGGTTAGAATTGATATGAATTAGTTTACTTATCTCTACTCATGGGGGTATCATTTTATATATGTCCTATACATAATTGATTTATACAGATAATACAAAGATAATTATAATTTTAGTCTCAAGCATACCATTTGCTTAGGAATATTCCTCAAGTTTGTTTATTTGTAATGTGAATGATATTTTCTTATATAAGGCACAATATTTATCAATTTATTTAAGGTTCCCTTATTATATTGAATGGAATCACTCTGTAAGTTCTCATGAGGAAATATTTCATTTGAGCTTGATTTTATTCAACATATATGCCATCCCAAAATTGCCATCATGGATGGTAACATGGAATCTATCGATATAGTTCATGAAAAATTAGATGTAGAAAGGGAATTCATATATATTTCAAGACTATAACATTATCTTAGTATGATAAAAATAATTTAGATTTTCTTTGTCCAATGCATCATTCCATATAACGTCCTTTTTTTCTTAAACTAGCATTTAGTATAATGATTCAGTTAGATTGGGTAGCATTTTCATAATTAAATCTATAAAGTGTAGGTTAAATAATGTTCTTGTATGCATGAAGTTCAAGAAAGTGAAGAAAAAACTCTTATTTCTAGGCTTCACTATGATGGGTTCTCTCTACCAACTCCACCAACAATGATGTAACCTAGGTCAAAGAGAGGGAAAATCAAAATGTACAGAACTTCAACCTATAGGTAGAAAAACATAAAAACATAAAAAGATTATGATGAATGAATAACTTACCAAAACATGAACTATATTGATTTATGATCTTGAATCCATAAAAATCATTAAAATCTCCTCTAAAATATTAAATATATATATATATATATATATAATTTGAGTTTGGAGTTGGAGAATGATGATAAACAACATCTAGTTTAGTACTTGGAAAGATTATGCGTAAGGTAATTCTTAAGTTTTTATGTATTCAAAACATTTAGTCAGCTTGGATAAATGCCTAGTCAGTGGAGATAGCTGACTTATCGAAATACAAGGCAGACAACAATCAACCCCCATAGTATCCACTAGTGACCCCATTAGTTAGAACAAGTAGTGAAATCGACTTGAGTGACAAATGATTAGAAAAAATTATCTATCTATTATAGAGGTAGTTGGACTGGATAGTCATCCTAACAAAAGGGTGATTCATTCTTACTAAAGGCTATTAGTTCTTCAAATTTTTACTTTCACCCAAAAGTAATAACTAAGGGCTATTCTTGTGAGCCTGAGGGTACTCAGACTCCTATCAAGGGTTTATGATATTATTGATAGTCTATAAACATCTAGGAAACATAAGGGAAAACTCATATATTATCTATTATCTATTATCATATTTTCATGTAGCAAGACTAAGGGTTCTCATAAAGTCTACTTGTGTGTTACAATGTTTTATTGAAAATGAAATGCTAAAAAACTAAGCAATTAAGTGAGAGGAAATTCTTCGCAAGAACAACATGTATGGAGGTGGTTAAACAACTTTCTAGTTTTACCACTTTTTATAGGACAAAAATTTAGAATCTCAATAATTCATAATTACTTCATTCATATTTCCTCTCTATTGTGATCAAGCTTATATTTATTACTATACTACATTGATGGAAGAACTAATTGTAACAGGGAAATGTCTTCTAGTCATTTCATTTTACATAATCAAAATTCAATGTAACTAAATGTTCTTGATATGAACTAGGATTACATTCACCTCCTAGGGCATCTGAGCTTCATATGATTTTTTGTGTTTTAGGGTATAACTTTATTTAGAGGAAGATTGCATTGAATATACACAAATAGTTGTAATATATAACATTTTAATACTCTATGCATTCTTAAGCACCCAGGAGGATCTCCATAATATGGTTTCCTCTAGTACATGTAGTTTAACATGCACAAACAAATAAAGAATGTGATTGAATTGATTTTTCTTAAATATGAATGTGCAATTTATTACTTGTTAAACTATTAAAAGTGTTTACATAATACGATTTAAAATATCTTCAACTTGTGATGGTTTATTTTGATAGTATCCAAATGTTTTTTACCGTGACTTTGGCATTGTTGTAAGCTTGTTTGTTTCAAAATATTGTTTAATAGGGGAAATCCATATGGTTGGTGTTATTTCCCATCCAAATGTGTGGTCTTTAAATTTCACCCCTTTTGTTTTTGGAGGCCAATAAGGTATTTTTATAAAGTACATCAAGTGTGTCTATTGGATTACCATGAAAACTTTGAGCCTAACATTCTTTCTTTGAGAAAGCCCAACTTTTTCCTCTTTTCCAAAAATCTAGCATTTTGGACTAGTGAAAACTAGGAGTTAGTGATATAAGCTTTGGAGGACATTTTTTTCTAGTGTTTCATACTGTTCAACAATCCAACATGGCTACTTTACTTTGTCATTACTTTTTTGTATTAATATTTGTCTTATATTAGTGTGTTTAATCCTTCTCTAGAAACAAGTAACCATGAATAATCATTTATGTTTTATAGTGACCTTTTAAAATTATAGTTTTGTAGTAGTATCTGCAAAATTGTCAAGTAAGATGAACTAGGCATAAATGAATTTTGAGGATAAGTGTTATATTTTATGATTTAATGTTTTGTCAATATGAAGGATTGCGAGTAAGAATAATAGTAACCATTTTTGAAGGAACTTTAGAGTCATTTGACGATCTACTCATGGTAGATAATTATTAACTGGTTTTTGGTACAAGAGAGAACTAGAAGTATATTGCAAACTTGAATTTTATTGAAGTGTGTGGGAAGTAGTATCCTTACGAGTTAGTTATGTGCCTCTAAACATTGTGTGTTGGTGTAGAATATTGTAATGCATTGATGCAATAGGATTAAATGATGAAGTCATTGAGAAGTGTTAACACACGAATCCCAGAAGTAAGTAATCATGGTTTGAGTCTAGTTGTTTTTTTTTTGCAAAGATGGACAAGATCATGAATAAGAATAAATACCAATACATTATGTATATGCATGCATAACACAATACTAGGAATCCCTTATATATTATATTAGTTACTTTTAATTCACCGACAAACCAATGGATATGGTTCATTTGTTACCAAATGAAAGTACATAAAGGATCTTGTCTATGTATATGGAAACTAGATAAAGATAAGATAATGCTATAGGTATTAAAGCCAAGACGTGAATGATGTAAAGATAAAAGTGGAGTCATGAGTTAGATGATATGACTCTGGATGATAAATTTGAGCCCTATACTTATATTAAGTCTTCAATTATAGTAAATAAAGAAATAATGAGTAAAGATATTAATATGATACTTCAATTTGAGATAGTATGATGATCAAAGTGTTATTCTTGCAACTATGGATTAGGTAAGGCTTTTGGATTTATTGAGATGCCTATGTATATGATCCATGGGGCTCAAGAGTCCAATTTAAGCCCAATTGGACTACTTTTAGTTTACAATAGGTCATAAGAATACAAGTTTGGGATTTTAGTGTTTCACAATCATATTAAATACCCATCACAATTTTGGTCGGTTTATAATCAAAACATTTTATTATAGAAGAACATCCAGAACATTATAAGTCATCTTGTGACCTAGGGATTTACAAACAGGCCTTCTAACACAACTTTAGGATTTTAGTATTTTATAATCATATTAAATACCCAGGATCATTTTGGTTGGTTGATAATCGCAATATTTTATCATGGAAGAACATCCAAAACATTATAAGTTATCGTAATGACGTGATAATCTATTATTTACTAGAAAGGCATGTTTGAGTGATTAATGAGTTACTTTATATCAAATTTATTTCATAAGAGAGAATAAGAATAAATTGAAGATACTCCAAAAATTTAGGATAAAAATGATTTAGCACGTGTCCTAGATAGCTATTTATCTAACATGATGTTTAATATATAATTAAAGAAAATAGAGAATATAATAGAGTCAATGAGACCCAAGTTGGATCCAGACTCTTTGGGTCGAGTAGAGTCAAGCATGAGGAGATCACATCCCCCACCCAGAATCCACATAAACCTATTGCTTTTAAAGATTACCTTCCTCACCCAGAACCCCTCTTTACATCTCCAACCTTCCATAGACTCTATGGTTTCCTCCCCAAGAAACCCATTTTGTCTAAAGAAAAACAACCAAACAAGTTATCAGCAATTATCTAGATGTTTTCTCAGATACTGCCTTAGATCCCTAACGGCTTGAAGGCACATTAGTAAAATTGAGTTCTATACTTGTGCCTATACAAGGAACTAAAGAAAACCCACTAGAAATCTAGGAGCATTTGATCATGGCATTCATGCCCTTCAACATCACCTTCCTCCCCATTCCTCTATACACATAAATGACCACCGACCTAGCTTCCAGGTGTTACCCCAAGACATGGAAGATAACTCGCACGCCTTTGAAAGTTCATTCAATCCCCATCAACATTGGAAATGACCCTAGGTAAGAAAATTCAGCCTTCTATGTAGTTCTATAGACTAGAGAAAGAAGTACCTCCACATGCAATATTCCTTTCTATCCTGGCCTTCACAACCAGTACCCATGGATTTATTATGTCTATGAAGGGATGGAGTAGGCCCAATGGCCCTCATTTGGTCCTTAAATGGCTAGGAGGAAGAAGTTAACCATGTGGTTCCCTCCTGTATGGCTAAACAAAGAAATTTATGTGAGATAGAAGAAGGTCAGGGTCTAAAGGACACAAATGACTGACAAGTGCATGAAAATCCAATACAAAACATGAGGACAGTCAACTCTTCTCAACCTCTCTCAAAGGCCGGTCCATGTTGGATTAGGGTGCCAAGTGTCTTGTGTTCATCACCCTAGGCATGACCTTGTGTCATGTGTCAATAGATTTCTATTTGCTAAAACCCTCATTGCGATTCGTCTATATATATGTTAAATTATATATATATATATATATATATATATATATATATAAATAAATAAATATATGTAGATTAAATGGTAGGTCAAAATATAATGAAATAATATATGATAATTTTTCTATATATATAAATATATGTAGATTAAATGGTAGGTTAAAATATAATGAAATAATATACCAAATTGATCAAAAGTCTACATAGAACTCAAATAAAATAGATTCATCTCCATATACTTATCCTATTAATAAAAGTTTGATTAATGCAAGAATATAATGTGATGACTACAAGAAAACCTTAGATTTCATAAAGTAATGTTTCAGGGACTTGTCAGGTCCTTATAGGGTCAAGGGAGGCCCTTGGACCCTCATTTGTCCCTTCAAAGGGTAGGAGGAGGAAGTCAACCCTATGGTTGACTCCTCCATGGTGGAATAAAGCAAGCTTCGTGAGGTAGAAAAAGGTTGGGTGTCTGAAGGACCAATATGTCCCTCTAGTGCATGAAAATGAACTCATAACACAAGGGAAGTTGGGTCTTTTTGACCTCTCTCAAAGGCTAGACAACACAAGATTAGGGTGCTAAAGTGGCATGTTCATTGACCCAAGACCAACCATGCATTATGAAATAATAGGTTTGTATTTGTTGACATGTATAATTGTAGAAGTTAGATGATTAGTCAAAATATAATGAAATTATAAGCCAAATTTATCATAAAAATATGTGTAATCCAAACAAGATGGATTCAACATTGGATTTTTATCCTAGTTTAAAATGTATGTTTATTGCATTGAGTTATTGTGATAACTATATGAAAATCCTACATTTCATGAAGTAATGTTTATACCTAGTTAAATTGATGAAAAATATTATCATCTATTGATAAGAGAATATTATGACTTATCTATGGGTTCACAGTTACATAAATGTTTAGTTAGGGTTTCTAACCCTTGACAGTCATAATATGATAGAATTAGGGTTTCTTACTCTTAACCCTAATCCAATCATAAGTTGACCCTAAACCCTAATCCAGGACCTAATTAAGACTTGATTAGTATCATATGGATACAATGGTGACATTTTAGGGTGATGTTTAATGTCAGATCATATAGACTGCTTGGATATGCACTATGATTGTTGGATTGCAGACTTTAAGTACTTCAAGTATAATTCCATAAGTTCTTCATGAAAGAGATATGTCTTTAATTTATAATTGTTAGCTAATATTGAATTTCAAGGGTTTCTCAGTGTTTGATTCTATGATTAAATTGCTTGGATCTTTATTTAATTACAGTTATTAGATAATTCTTATGTGTATCATATAAAGAGACTAAGGTATATTGAACCCAATGTTTGACCAACCAAGGGTAGAACATATACGCCAAATGATCGACAATAAAATGATTACACCTGAGGAGGTATTTTTGGATCTAGGTCTCTAAAGGGGGGTGAATAGAGCATTAAAACTTACAGAAGAATAGTTAGGCCTTCAAATTATATCAATTGAAACCAAAGGCTACAAGTGAATTTGAAGTCCTATCCAAAAAATCATAGCAAGGATGAGAGAGATTGAAACAAACACTTGAACAAGGTGTTTATAGTGGTTCCAATCTCCAAACTAGGAGACCATCAGTCCACTACCCAGAGAGGTCCACCTCTAGGACTTTGCAACTCATGTATACTTATATTCCATTATAAGACATACAAGAAGACCACCTTACACCCAATGGCTTACCTATCCAAGAGTTAGTGTTATACCTAACATAAGGCCTTACCCACTCTTATAAGCAGTTTGATTCCTTCTCCTAGGACATTTCCTCCTTGCAGTAAGTCTTCATACTTGAGGATTTATCCACCAAGCTCCTTGGATCTTCCACCTTGTCCTCCTTAACTTGGAGAAGATCTTCACACCATCTTCAGTCTTGAAGAAGAACATCAAATCCTCCTTCACTCATAGAAGATCACTTCATACTTTGCTCTTTTAAAAGGGGATTGTGAAGATGATGGATGGAGATCTTTACAATGTAAAAATGAGGTAGCTCTCTTACAACATGCCTAACTCAGTCATAATCACGAAATGCTTTGTAAATGAGAGAGAAAAAGGGTCTCAAAAGGGTTTTGCACACTCAACTATAGGTAGGACCAATGATAACATGAATGAGTAGTCTTGGAATGAACTCTAAGAGGTCCTATTTATAGTTGGGGGTGTTCCTTTGAGTATGGGATCACTTCAGAATGAGAAATATTCATTTTACAACTTGCAACAGACATATTTCAATTCTAACAACTCTTTTGATGATTGGAATCAATTTTTCTGTGTTTTTCATATAGTGTATTCGATCAAGTTTCAAATAAAGGTAACTAGACTGATCCACTATTGGATAAAGCCAATTTTCAAATGATCAGTCAATTTTGTCCTAGGGTAACTCGTCTGATTCACCAAAATCAACTTTGGATAGAAATTTGGCCGGACGAGTTTTGTGAGTGTACAACTCGACTGATCTACTCATTTCAAAAATCCATCATTGATTGGTCGAGATTCAAACTCGATCGATTAAGTTGTCGTGATGAAATTTTCAAAATTATTTTAAAGTGATCAAATGATGGTATTAAGTTTCCCTAATTTTTTCTCATCTTGGTTACAAGTCATATCATCAGTACAAATGATTACAAAAATATTCTAAGGTTATTTGGAGTGTTATCCACAAAAGTGCATTTGCGTTGCTTTTGGCTTGAACTAGGCAAGCTAGGGCTTGGTGAATTTGATCCTTTTCATGTATCTAATACCTAAAATTTATCTCAAACAAACATATTAGATACATATTAATGAAATGGTTAAATCAGTATCAAAATATGGATAATGTATAACTCTCAAGTTAACAGGTATGACAAGCATGGGTTAGAATATTTAAAATGAAATAGCAAGTACATAAATGTAACTATTTGATTGGTGAGTAACATATGTTCTTACACATACATGTACATATTTTGTGTGCCCAAACAAACAAATTATTGCAATATGTTGATCACATATTTTGTTTGTCAGTGTTTTAAATAGCTTCTTACAAAAATAAATGAGGATATAGAGATTTAGAGGCATACATAAAGTTAATATCACAAGGGAAATAGATAGATAACAATCTTTATCTATGTAATAATATATCTTCTTGTAGTTTCTCTTTACATGGAAAACTATTCAAACTCCTTTGCTAAAAGTTAGCATTCTTTTGTGTCAAACAAGTTATAAAATGAAATCACAAGTTATTATTTGTTATTTATTATGTTTGGAAAAAACAATGAGAGAATGATCCCTGTCCTTATGGTTTACCTTTTACTGGGAATAACATAGGGAGGAGCATGACAACTGGTATCAGAGCACAAACTTATCAAATAATTTATAATAATTGGTAGTTTCAATTGTTCCATGGAGCCATAAGGGAATTATTTTGAAAAAAAAACTATGAAGGAAGGGAGACATGTTTCTCTCAGGACTTCAAGTAATTTTGATATTTCTCACTTGATGTTTGTTGATGATGTTATGGTCTTTGTTCAAGAAAATGAGAGAAATTTGCATCAGGTTGTTGACATCTTCCATGATCTTCAAAATATATCATATTTATCTGTGAGTGCAGCTATAAGTCCAATTTTCTACAGTTGTGATGCTGAGAAAAGTACCATGTTGGGTTTTATAAATATTGATGAAGGTAAGATTCCCCAAATGTATATGAGTATTTTGCATTTTGTTTGATAACTAAAATAAGATTTGTGTACTCCTTTGCTTGATAAAATTAAGTTTAGAGTGGAGGGATAGAAATCTAATGTGCTCTCCATTATTAGAAAACTTGTGTTATTCCAATCCACTATTTATACCTTGCAACTATGGTGATTGTCCACTTTCCATTTACCTAATTTGCTGGCCAACAAAATGGAGCATCTATGTAGAGATTATCTCTTGGTGGCATTGAGAAGATGATGAATGTTCCTCTTGTTAGGTGGAGCAAGATCACTTCACCCAAAACTGAATGGGGCCTTGGTATTAAAACAATCAGGGACATCATCAAAGCTGCTACATCACTCAATCTTTGGAATGTTACCAACAAGAAAGATACCCTCTATGTAATATGAGTTTATGAGAAATACCTAAGTGGCACTTCTATATAGCGGGTTGGGAACAGTCATGTTACTTCTTATTTTTTAATAGCTCACTCATATGTGAGACACTCTGTTACCTCACTAATATCTAGGGAGACCCTTGGTTTTCACAGTCTCATTTTCTTATTAATGTGGTTGGTTTTCAAGTCCTTTTAGATATTGGTCTTTTGTGGGATGCTAATTTGAGTCATCTCATTAGTAACAACAAACGGAGTCCTCATGTTAATAGAAGAAACACTCAATAAGTTGGTTTTCTTTCTTGTGAGCATGTTCCAACTGAGGGAAAGGATAAATTGTCTTTCTTTAGTAAATTTAAAGTTTGCCTTCAATATTTATGGAATGAAATCAGAGTTAGATACCTCAAACACCCCCCCTTTCATGTTGATTTTGAAGTTTTGTTTCCCAAAAGTTGGGACAACAGATTGTTAACTTTAGTGTATGCTAGAAGAATGGTTTTAGATACCACTTTTATTTGTTTTCCTTGTATGTTTGGGTATGAGGAAACCAATCAAGTTATATTTAACTATAAATTTTTCTCTAAAATATGGTGTTTTTCCTCAAAGCTATTCTTATTGGTGACTCCACTTTTGGTTATGGACTTATCTAAAAATAGCAATAGGAAAATATGCACTTTATGTGTGTATTATCTCTAGAGGAAGAGAAATTCTCAAATCCATGAATATAAGAAGATTCTAATCAATACCCTTTGGAAAAAAAAAGAATGGATGTCTCTAGTTTCCTTCCCCACCAATTTCCTCATGCTTTGATCTTTTTTTGGCTCCGATGTTGCTATGTTATAAGGGAAATTATCTCTTGTATACATTTTTTCTTCCTATACATCCTGGGTTTGACAGTGATCAATCAATTGTTAATAGACATTAATCTATATACATTATTTTTAAAAACATACGAAAGAATGCACATTTTAAAACCACAAAAATGAGATAATTATTAGGGAATTTTACAAATGTAAATCTCTTTAGAAAGAATCACAACTCAGGCATGGAACAATTTTCCTCCACAGCACTAGTTGGTTAATTAGGACTCCCCAACCCATGTGAATCCTTCCTGGATAAAGTTTGAGGTTTTTCTCAAAGTGAAATACATCTAGGTCTTCTCATATTAAAATTAAGACCCGTGACCTGGGTTTTGGGATAACCCTATTTTTTTGGCTTAAGTAAGTTTCTTAGAATCTTGATCTAATCTTTTTATATGTAAATAGGACTTGTGGATAGATTAATTTTAAAGTTTGAGCTTGTTTGGATGTTGTTTGCACTTTATATGCTAGTTTTGCTAAAAATTGTAATTCACCCAAAGTAGGGGGTTGATGTGCAATTTGTCACATATAGAGAGTGTCTTCCATCCCTTGACATCATCTAGAGGATAGGGAAAGAATTGGGCACCGTGTTTGGGCCTTGGATGAGTGGTGGCATCCTTGGCGGTGACTATGGTTTTCTAGGGTTGCCTTGTTTCAACATTGATATACCTTGATGATGGTAGCGAACTAGGTAGCGACCTAGGGGTTGTTTTGGATGACCAAAACACTTCCCTAGGATTGATTTTTTTATGACCTTTTAAAGGTTTGGAGTCATGTTCTTTGACCTATATGCTTGTCTTTTTGTGTTTTGACCTATTTGATGGTGATGATCTTATTTCGACCTAGTCATCATGTTTGCTCTTGTTTCGACCTCTAGGAGGTGTTGCGAACTAAACCACATATTACAAACCTAAGTAGGTTGATACCCAACATAAGTTTTATCACCATCTCGTGTATGCATGGTTTAAGTTGTTGCATGTGTGTCTCTTTGGTGGACAAGTGTCCCTTCGGTGCCTTAAGGTGTTAACACCTCACCTTTGAACTTCTCTCTCATTCCTCAAGTATATATCCTCTTTTCCCTCCACACAAGTGAACACTTTTTGACCATTCTTGTTCCTCCTTCTCTTTTGGTCACCTTAGAGCTTGGTGGAGCAAAGGAGTGCTGATCCTGGGAGTTTTGGTGATCGGATCCCTTGCATGTGGTGATCTATGCTCATCTTCAACTTGGTAAGTATCTCCTCTTCTTTAGCAACATTTTCGTTGAAATCTCTACTCCATCTTCTTCCTTTTTCTCCACCATGGACCATGCTTGGATGTGATGGTCGTTCATGAGGAAGAAACCCTCATCACAAGGTCATAGGCCATAGTAGGAGGAAGTTCTTTCCCTCTTTTTCCTCCTTCTCCCTTTAGTTCGGCTAGGGTTTTCTTTCCTCCTTTTTCTTGGGCTATCTTGACTGTGGTATCTAATTTTCTTTGAGGTATTGTTGTGGCTATGAGAGTCTCCTTTGGATGAGCTTATTCAACCCTAGGATCATATTCTTGGAGCCCTTAATTTTGGATCTTGACCCTTGATGTTGAGCTTCTTAAGGCGGGTTTTATAGCTATCTACCCTCCTATATGATTAGCACTCTTAATCTTATTTGCATGTTGTTGTTTCTCGCTCTAAAATGTTATATTAAAAAACTAGTAGATGATATCATGACTAAGTGATGGTGGTTATCATGCTTTATATAATTTGAATCCAAAACCCTAAGGTTAAGTACCCGATTTTGGAGATGGGTGTGTAATAGTGGATTACCTCCTATGTCTTGATTTTGGTTTTCGTTACATGCATTAGATTCATGTACCATGATAAAATATGGCGTTTAGGTTCTATTTTATATGGGTTAAATGCAGGTTTATCTCCTTTTCTTGAGGTTCTTTCGTGATGGTTCTATGGTATATATCTTAGGGTTTCTTTTGTTCAATCTTGTGTGAAGTTTCCCCCTTGGAGACGAGGGATTCCTCTTGGTGTAACCTTCTGTTTTAGTTTCTAAAGATGATGCTAGGATTCTATATGACGATAAAAAATCTTAGGGTTTATTATCTTGTAGTTTTCTCACAAAGATAATTCTCCCTCCTAAATCCTAATCTTCTCATGCTTATTTTCTTGGTGATCTTGAGAGGATGGTATTACATGTACCTTTAGCTTTGGTTTTGTCACCATGATCAAGGTTTCCATTCTCATGTCTTCCTTGAAGTTTTTATGTTCTCTCTCATGTTTTGAGGTTCTATTTATTCTCTCCTAGTAGTGTTTGCTAGATGATTAAAATGGAACTCGTTATAGGGTTTGGTGATCTTAGATCCTAGAACTTTATCTTGATGACGTTTGGTTTCTTGTTGTTGATCTTGTTTTGTCCAAGATAGACGTGTGTCCTTGGGTTTGATGTTGAAATGATTGTGTTTCCTTTACTGTTTTGGGATCTATACACCTTGTTTCTAGTTGGTCAAGTTGCACTCCTTGTGTGTTGATTGTGATGCCCTAGTTTGGGTTGGTAGTGACATTGAGTCATGGACGTGACCATATTGTTGCCTTGACCTTGATCGCAATGCCTGGTTGAGGTGTGTTGTGGGTCGTAACACTGCCTATGGGCAGTGCTTTGGATCACACCATTACTCTTTTTTTTGAGATCGCGATGTTGTCCCCTTAGTTTCAGATTGCAACGTTGTCCTTGCTCTTGTTTACAATGTTTCATTTTTGGTTTTCTCATAGTGTGATGTCTGTGGTAGGTCATGATGTTACTCCTTTCTAGTATAAGTTGGGGTCGTCATGCATTGATGGTTAGATTGTGATGCCTTGATGGCTTGGGGTCACGACTCCTAAATGGTATGTGGTTGAGACACGTGTGATGCCATGGTATGATACACATACCCTTTTTTAGTAGTCACAACCATGACCTTAGTGATCATGTTGACCCTGCTTTTGTTGCGGTCATGACATGCTCTAAGGGGTTGAGGTTGAGACTAGTGATTGTGTTATGGTCATAACAGATGGGTTATTTAGGTCCCTTCACCTTTGTTCCTTTAGTGGTTGTGACTTAGTTGATGGTGGGTCATATACATATGAATGGGTTGGGTTAATACATATACATGAATACATGATTGGCACATATACCTATGAATACATGATGATATGTGTGTGGTACTATTTTGATAACAGAATGCTTAACCCTAAACTTGATGCTTGACCTTTATATGATCCAAGAAAGTCGGAAACAATATACTTGGGGATTGGTGATGATTGTATGATATAAAACCCTAATTGGCCATAATGTGGAACTCAAAACCTAATATGAGAATGTATGATGTATTTATTTCTCTCTTGGATTGGTTAATTTATTATGATTCTTTCTCAATCTTGTTTATAAACCCCTAACCTTACAGGTGACATGTGATTGAATATAATGGTTAGTACATGTTATGATGAGTATGATGTGACACAAATTGAAATAGCCTTCGTGAGGCATGTTGAGACACATCTGATACAAGGATAATGTAAATGAGTCATATGACCTAGCAGAGGCATGATGCCTAGTTTGAAATGACATTCTCAATGATGAGTTTAGGGATTGATATCCCACAGTGATGTGGCTTTGGTGGTATCCTTATGCGGTTGTGTGATAGCGATGATGTCCTTTTGAATGGTTGTGCTATAGAGATATGTGATGATATGATAAGTTCACACCTTATATGTTTCATAAATCCTAATGTTACAATATAGTTATGCTTACTAGATTGAATTAGGGTTTTGTATGTCCACTTGTGTTCTAAAGCCTTAATTCACCCAATCCAAATAACTAATAAAGTGAAATCCTAATCATGTAGTTTATCCTGGCCATAGATCCATTCTAGTGTCAGTCTTAGTGCTGGATGGTGAAAGGAGTTCTCCCTTGTGGAAGCTTAGAGTCATATATTGTTGAGTATGCACATTCATAGGATTGGCCGCGGGTCACACCCTGGTAGGATTGTGGTTGTGGGCCATATCTCATTGATGTGACTTAGTGTACACTTTCATAGGATTGGCTATGGGCCATACCCTGGAAGGAGTGTGATTGTGGGTCGTATCTCAGTTCACTAGTATCGTGACCAGTATCAAAGTAGGCTAGGATGTTTTTTATGGACAACCATGCATGATTTGATCCTTCAGTTGACTATATATCACTGTTACTCATGTAATGACCATGAGGTGTTGGAGAGGTTGTGGATTCTGACTCTTCCATGGAACTTGTATGGCACCGTCGGTTACCCTTCGCAGTGGGCAGTTGGAGTTGGGTGGTACAACTCAAATCCTTGGGGCATTATAAAAGATGTAACACAGCCACATAGTGTATTTGTGTAGGATCAAATACGATAACATTGGTTGAAGCCTTGCCTTGCTTTTGTATAGTTTTATGGATAAAAAATATACATGTTCTTCATATTCCTTCTTAGATTATTCATTGTTCTACTTCTTAGTAATAAGTGCCCAATATTGTTTAATTTGCATTATCTGTTAAATACATATCATTTAACTGAATCTTCTCATCCTGGTTAGTATTGTATCAACCTAATTTAGTTTGTTTGTGCTTTAATAGATTTTATCTGAGAGTTATATCTCTTGCTGGTACGTTTGGTCTCACCCCATGGGTTTCCACATCTTTTAGGTGGGTGTGTATGTTGGGATAGAGATCGTGTTGCTAAGGCAGACATCCTGAAGTGTTGTATTTGTTGGATCATGGATATGCAACTAGTATTTAGTGATAGAGTCCTATGTGTCGTTCCTGTACACATGGGTCCTTGGGGGTGTTTTATATATGTTGTACATAGGTTTGAGTTTTTGTACATATACGATAACGGTTCAGATGTGAGTTGTGTATGTGAGTAGGTTATCACATGTAACAAGTTGTGACTAGAAAGCTAGTGAACTATGTCATGTAACAACTTTTGATATGCATGAAATACAAGTGGCTCCAGTTTATGAATTCATACATGATGAGTTCAACTTGTTGCATGGTTATGAAATCAATTTTCATTTACCCTCTTTTGGGGTAATATAGTTGTTAGTGTTAATTTCGCACTTGGTTTTGAGTAATCTCGCTTTGTGTGAAAAAGGGTGTCACATTTGATGGTATCAGAGTTCTGGATTCGATGAGTCTACATGGGCACTAGGACTAGGATTAGGATGGTATCTATGTTGAGAACATGACATAAAACATGGTGGATACTACCTAATCTCAGTACTTGAGTGCCCAGGCCAGGTATTCAAATATTGAAGGAAAGGTGAGTATGGAACTCTTAGGTTGCTTTGTTTCTGATTACTCTAATCTAGTAGTCATTCTGAAACAACCTAAAGATCATAACTAAACATGAATCATGGTAATAATACATTCATCTTTCTTAAAAGAAGGATAGAGTTGCATCATACCCTATTAGAACTTGAATGACTAATAATCATTAAAGAAGAATATGACACTATAAAACTTGAATTCAAACACAAATAAGCTATAAGAGATCCCTGAAGTGGTAATTCTAAGAATTTTCTAATGTAAAGGACTGATAAATCTATGTTAATAAGGTAAGTCAAGGTGTAAAACTCACATAAGATGAAGAGAAATCCTGAGATAACTATGACAAAAGGTGATAGAGGAAAATAATGATGAACTAATATAGTGGAATCTAAGTTAACCTAATACCAACCTATGTGAATAAGGAAGTTCTAAAATGAAGACCTTCAATATATATATAATAATTAAAAAGGAATGACCCCTGCTTAATAAATAAATATGAAATATGATGGTCTACCCCTTGTTGGGGGTGGAAAATGGGATAAAACAAGAATCAATACATGAGAATGATGAACAATAACCAAAAGAGAAGTGATCATATTCTTTAACCTTAATAATTCCTATTTTGATAGCAAGGAATCTAAGGTGAAAAAGGTAAGAGGACACATAATAAGTTGTATATCTTTATAATGACAAAGAAAGTTTGTAACCCCTTCTCTTGTTAGCTGGACTGTTGAGGCAGTCACTAGTAGACCAATATTGAGTTAGTAGATTAGAGTGGCACAACAGAAGATTGGTGGGCCCATAATGCATAGGTTCTATAGCATCACCATAGTGTTGAGGAAGCCACGTGGGAGCTTGAGTAGGAATGAGGAGGAAGTACCCCTCTCTTTTCTTAGGATTTTCGGGGCAAAATCCCTATTAGGGGTTTATGGCTTGTAAGACCCCTAGCCTAGGTTTTGTGGTAACCCTATCTGTTTTGATTAATTAAGTTGATTAGAACCTTTCTCTAACCTTTTAAGATGTAATTAGGACTTGTGGATAGCTTAAGTTTCAAGTTTGAGCTTGTTTGGATGCTATTTGTGCTTTGCATGCAAGTTTTGGTGCAAATTGCAACTTACCCAAAGTAGGGGGTTGTTGTGCAATTTTTCACTTCTATAGAGTGTCTTCCATCCCATGACATCATCTATAAGAGATAGGAACAAGTGGACTCCTTGTTTGGGACTTGAATGAGTGGTGGCATCCTTGTGGTGACTAGGGTTTTCTAGGGTTGCCTTTTTCGACCTTGATATACCTTGATGATGGTAGCGACCTAGGTAGCTACCTAGGGGCTGGTTTGGATGTGTTTTGACTGAAAGACTTGCCTAGGCTTGATTTTGTTACAATTATGAGGTTTGGAGCCATGTGTTTTGACTTATATGCTTGTCTTTTTGTGTTTCGACCTCGTTGATGATGATGACCTTATTTCAACCTAGTCATGATGTTTGCTCTTGTTTCAACCTCTAGGAGGTGTTGTGACCTGAAACACTTGTTGGGTACCTAAGTAGTTCAATACCTGACATAGGTTTTATCACCATATCGTGCATGCATGGTTTAAGTGGTTGAATGTGGGTCTCTTTGGTGGACTGCTGTCCCTTAGGTTCCTTAAGGTGTTGACACCTCATCCTTGACCTTCTCTCTCATCCCTCAAGTATTTAGCTTATTTTTCATCCAAAAAAGTGAACCCTTTTTGGACATTCTAGTACCTCATTCTCTTTTGGTTACCTTGGAGCTTGGTGGAGAAAATGAGGGTTGATCCTTGGAGCTTTGGTGATTGGATCCCTTGCATGTGGTGATCTTTGCTTATCTTCAACCTTGGTAAGTATCTCCTCTTCTTTTGCAACGTTTTTCATGGAATCTCTACTCTATCTTCTTCCCTTTTCTCAGTGATAGACCATTCGTGGATGTGATGATCTTTCTTGAGGAAGAAACCCTGATCACAGGGGTCATAGGCCATAGTAGGAGGAAATTCTTTCCCTCTTGTTCCTTCTTCTCCCTTTAGTTCGGCTGGGGTTTTATTTCCTCCTTATTCTTGGGCTATCTTGACCTTGGTACCTCCTTTTCATTCAGTTGTTGTTGTGTCCATGAGAGGAGCCTTTTGAGGAGCTTCTTCAACCCTTGGATCGTATGCTTGGAGCCCTTAATCTTGGAGCTTGGACCCTTGGTGTTGAGCTTCTTAAGGTGGGTTTTATAACTCTCTAACCTTCTCTATTATTAGCACTCTTAATCTTATTTGCATGTTGTTTTTTCTCACTCTAAAATGTTCTCTTAATATTCTTGTAGATGATATCAAGATCTAGAGCCTAACTGATGGTGATTATCATGCTTTATATGCTTGGAATCCAAAACCCTAAGGTTAAGTACCCAATTTTAGAGATGGGTGTGTAATATTGGTATACCTCCTTTGTCTTGATTTTGGTTTTTGTCACATGCATGAGATTCGTGTCCCATGAATAAATATGGAGTTTAGGTTATGTTTTATCTAGGTTAAACGTAGGTTTATCTCCTTTACTTGAGGTTCTTTCATGATGGTTCTATGGTACATGCCGTAGGGTTTCTGGTGATCGATCTTGTGTGAAGTTTCCCCCTTGTAGATGATGGATTACTCTTGGTGTAACCTTCTATTTTAGTCTCTAAAGAATATTCTAAGGTTATAGATGATGTTCTTAAATCTTAGGGTTTATGATCTCATAGTTTTCTCATGAAGATAAATCTCAATCCTAAGCCCTAATCTTCTCATTCTTGTTTTCTTAGTGATTTTCACAGGATTGTATATCATGTACCTTTAGATTTGCTTGTCAACATGATCAAGGTTTCAGTTATCATGTTCTTCTTTGAAGTTTTGATGTTCCCTCTCATGTTTTGAGGTTCTATTTCTTCTCTCTTAGTATTGTTTGCTAGATGATCACCATGGAACTCATTTTAGGGTTTGGTGGTCTTAGATCCTAGAACTTGATCTTGATGACGTTTGGTTTCTTATTGTTGATCTTGTTTTGACCAAGATAGACATGTGTCCTTGGGTTTGAGGTCGAAATGGTCGTGTTTCCTTTGTAGTTTTGGGGTCTAGCCACCTTGTTTCCAGTTGGTCAACTTGTGCTCCTTGTGTATTGATCGTGACACTCTGGTTTGGGTTGGTCGCAACGTTGAGTCGCAGGCGTGATGATGTTGTTTCCTTGAACTTGATCATGACACCTGGTTGAGGTGTGTTCTGGGTAGTAACGTTGCCTATGGGTAGTGCTTTGGATCATGACATTACTCCTTGTTTTGAGATTGTCACTTTGCGCCCCTTTTTTTAGATCATGGCATTCCTTGTTGATGATCATGATGCTTCCTTTTGGGTTTGCTCACAAAGAGATGTCTGTGGCGGGTCATGATGTTACTCCTTGTTGGTAGGCATTTGGGTCACGATGCCTTGATGGTTAAGTCAAGACAACTTGATGGCTTGGGGTCATGATGCCTGGATAGTGTGTGGCCAAGAAACATGTGTGATGCCATAATATGATACACATACCCTTTTTTTAGCAGTTGTAACCATGACCTTGTTGGCTAAATTGGACATTAGCATACCCTTTGTTTTGATGATGAAAAACATTTCATTCTTGTGGATCTAACGTGCTACTTGAGTATTTTAGGGATCAAGGAAATAAGGAAGTCATACCAAGTAGATAATTGAACATCAATACAAATTGAAGGCGCTTAAATGTTTAACAATTTCATGATTGTACTCAATATAAAAACTTATACAAGTATATAATGTACAAGTACTTAGATATCTTGTAAATAAAGTGTTAGATCTTCCATATCCACCCAAAACCCTATCTTACACTCACATGAAGTCTTCTAGTTGATAGGTTTCATATGATTCACCAATACGACCTCACATACATTGCAAATCCTTGCAAAAATCTCTTCTTGGGTTGACAAAATTGTCGACCGAGAATCACTCGGTCAAAGACTCAGACAATCAAAAAATAACTTTGCAAATCTTTAGTTCTGAGTCAAATTCAGTTGACAATATTGTCGACCGAGGTATAGTCGTTGTAATAGGTTAAAACAAGAGAGAAATAGACATATAGCCATTAGAGCCAGCTGAACCCAAACATTCATCCGGTCGACAATATTTTTGACCACGAAAAGTTTTGGAAACATTGCATTTAATAAACATTTTAACAGTTGTAACCCAACTACTTTCTACCTAATGGACAGTTAAGCACTAAGAACACTCTAGAGACTCCTTAGAACGTCCCCAAACACTTGCAAATCATTCCTATAAATAGGAGAAGCCTTAGGACACCCATAACACACAAGATACACTTGAGCATCCAATCTAAAGAGAAACAAAGTTGAGATCCACTTTCTATATTCTTCCTTGTGCTCTAAAGTTGTGTCCTATAGCTATAATCTCCTAGCCACCACATATATCCACGTTCATCTTAAGTAGATAGGAGACCTATACACTTGATATAGGAACAAAGTGTTGTACTTCATTAGTTAAGTATTTCTTTCTTCAAATCTATTTCTTTTATATTGTACTTTGTTCTCCTTGACTACTCCTAGGGTTGGAGGCTGTCAAAAGGAGGTTTCTTGGTGATACTTCAACAAAGTGAAGGCTTCTCCAAGGTATTCTTGAAGTTACTTCAAGAAGGCTGCTTGAAAGGAGGTTGGAGCTACTTCTAGGTGAAGGCTATATGAAGGTGGTGGAGATACTTTAAGGAGGTGAAGGTTTCTCCAAGGTTTCTTGAGGTTATTTCAATAAGGATGCTTCAAAGGAGGTTGGAGCTACTTCTAGGTTAAATCTACCTCAAGGTGGTGGAGCTACTTAAAGGAGGTGAAGGTTTTCCACGATTTCTTGAGGTTACTTCAAGAAGGCTTCTTCAAGGAGGTTGTGGCTACTTCAAGGAAGGTGATTGTATTTTGTTGAAACATCCTTGCAAGGTAAATAAAATAAATCACTTTCATAATCCCAATTGGAATCAATTGGGCAGTGTACTAACAACCTTTGATTCAAAGGTTGGAACCACTCTACTTTGAAGTGTTGTCCTTATTTCCTCCTCCTTCTCTGGTTTTAGTTTTCAATTAAATTTTAAAGTACCAAAAGCCATATTCACCCCCCTCTAAATCTTTTAGACCTTTGGGATCAGGTTGACCTGGCTTTTGTTGTAGTTGTGACATGCTCTAAGGGGTTGAGGTCGAGACAAGTGATGTGTTACGGGCGTAACACATGGGTTAGGAAGGTCTCTACAATTTTGTTCCTTGAGTGTTTGTGACTTAGTTGATGGTGGGTCATATCATTTGAATGGTGTGGGTTAATACATATACATGAATACACGATTGGCACATACACCTGTGAATACATGATGATACATGTTTGGTATTGTTTGATAACATGATGCTTGACCCTAAACTTGATGCTCAAACTTTGTATGATCCAAGAAAGCGGGAAATGATATACCTGGGGTTTAGTGATGATAGTATGATACAAAACCCTAATTGGCCATAATGTGGAACTCTAAACCTAATATGAGAATGTATGACATATTCATTTCTCTCTTGGATTGGTTACTTTGTTATGATTCTTTCTCAATCTTGTTTATAAACCCCTAACCTTGTAGGTGACATGTGATTTAATATCATGGCTAGTGAATGATATGATGATTATGATGTGATACAAATTGAAATAGCCTTCGTGAGGCATGTTGAGACACATGTGATACATGGCTAATATGAATGGGTCCTATGACTTAGCAGAGGCATGTTTCCTAGTTTGAGATGACATTCTTATTGATGAGTTGAGGGATTGATATCCCACGGTGATGTGACTTTGGTGGTAGCCTTGTGTGGCTGTGTGATAGTGATGATGGCCTTGTGAATGTGTAAAGAAGCAAAACCACCTCTCTACTAAAAATTTGGACAATAGAACCTCCAGTACAAACACACTTTAAAGGTATGGTTGGAGTGGGTGTCAAATTTTAAAATCTTTATTAATGGTATACAAAACAACCAAAGTGTAGCAGTAGAATAAAAACATGACTATATTCAATTTATAAAACAAGGTAACATCTTAAAGTCACATCATAAGGATCTATGTAGAAGAAATCTAAACCCTAGAAACACCTTTTTATCATTACCTGAATTAGGTTATGAAAAAAATGCCATATTTTAGTTTATATTATTAGGAGTCCAAAACATATTTTATTATATTTTATGACTTATAAATCTTTAGTTATGATTTTTACAAGATATTATCCATTACATTAATCCATTAATATAAACTTTTAATTAAATACTAGAATTTGGTGACATGATTAGTGTGAATAGATATATATTCATTTGCTCATTTTATTGACTATTTAAGAATATTTTTCTGATCAAGGAATAATTAGTTATTGATTTTACAAGATCGACCAATCAGGAAATAAGGAAAATGCCAAATGAGAATTGAGAAGTGAGAGAGAGAAGAGAGAGAGGTATAGGCCATGCACACTAAGTCGGCCACTCAGAGCCACCCATGTTAGTGGAGCACTCATCCAACTCAGCGCATCATGCACAAAATGAAAGAGAAGGGGATCAGGGGAAAAGATCAAATTGCCCCACGACCACAAAACTAAAGCATCGATTTGGGAGGAGCGTAAAGAGGGAAAAGCACTAGGGGATTTGTTCCTCCACGATCAACTCATGATAACTGAGAACAACAAGGTGATCTTCAAACTCCAGATCATTATTCAACGTAAACCAGGCAAAAGGTTCTACACGAACCTTGTTCCAAAGACTCCGCCGACCACAAAGAGCAAAACCACAACCAAAAAGGTCAAGTATAGCCAGAGAAAAGACCCTTCGCCATTACTGGAAAAACTAAAGAACTTGGGAAGAGAAGACGAGCTGATGCGGAACAAAACTCAGAGCGGAGAAAGGTCAAACAACCAAAACTGGAATGGGAAGTCAAGGAAACCAACGAGAAGGAAATCCAAAGTTCATTAATTATGGGAACAATCAAAACTTAAAAGAAAAGGAGAAATTCATTGTACATGCTAATCAAGTGAATTGAGGGCCCATGGAGTTCACCCATGCCCCCACGACCCGAACCAAGCCAAAAATGAGCACCCCCAAGCACCAGAACACACCCACCATCGCCGGAACACGAAGCTGGAGTAGGGAAAGGGGGTTGCAGGGCAGTTGGAGACAAAGAAGCGATGGAAAGTTGTTGTTGGGTGTTCGAGGGTCGTGAGGGAGTAGCTATTTATAGGTGTTGGGCCAGGGTTCAAAGAGGAAAGCTTGAAAACTAGAAATAGAGGAGAGAAAGGAAACACTTCATCGACCCAGCAACAGAGAGGAGGAATCCCATCCAAAGTAGGGATCCCTGAATCCGGAAAGAGGCAAGGATCACAAAAAGAAACTCAGAAAGCCATGGGAAGGAAAAGAGAAAGATAAATAAATCATGGAAATCTACTGATACTGTGCGAGGAATACAATTCCTACTCGTATTAGAGCGGGTAAAAGAGATGGCTTCGGAGCCATTGATCTGTGAAAAAGGAAAACAAACCAGAGCCGTCTGATGGCCCAAAATAAGAAAGAAAAAGGAAAGTAAATTTGTGTGACACATTAGATTTTAAAACTATATGAAATCAAAGAGAAATAAAATGTGACAGCTAAATAAATCTGATAATTAAAGTGTAATGTAATTAATGGACATATTTTCTCTTTCCTCATTTTAGGGTCCTATTCTTATCCAAATTAAACCAAACTTGGCACATAGGTTAAGTTAAACATGTAGATTCTGATTATCCAATTAGATTTCACTTTTGGAAACAAGATGGATTATTTAATATATTCTTTGTTTCTCACTCCTGACTTACCATATTATTTTAAGGTGGTCCAAATTAGATGAAAATTGACATGTAGGCTTATTTTGATGTATAGATTAAAGATTTGAAGTCTATTTTAACTTTTGAGACTTTCTTATATGTCCTATGTCATATGTCCCATTAGAGGCCCATTCATTCCTTATTCATCCAATTATATTCTTATTACATCCATATGCATCATATTTGATCATTATGCACAAATTGTTATGTTACTCTTTTTGTGACACAATTTGTATTTCATATTTGGCTTAATTACCTGTATTATATTATCATTGTTTGGCTAAGTCAAAAGGGTCAAACTTCTATGGTAGGGTTCTAGATCTGGTATGTTATATAATGGTTATGCTACAGTGCTATGTGATGATATGATAAGTTCACACCTTATACATTTTATATCTCCTAAAGTTGCAGTATAGTTATGCTTGTTACATTGAATTAGGATTTTGTATGTCCACTTGTGTGCTAAAGCCTTAATTCACCCAATCGTCAAAACTAATAAAGTGAAATCCTAATCATGTAGTTTTCCATGGCCATAGATCCATTCCAATGTCAATCTTAGTGTTGTATGGTGAAACGAGTTCTGCCTTATGGAAGCTCATATTTGTATACTATTGAGTATATACATTCATAGGATTGTCTACAGGCCATACCCTGGCAGGAGTGTGGTTGTAAGTTGTACCTCAATGATGTGACTTAGTGTATACTTCACAGGATTGGTTGTGGTCCATACCCTGGTAGGAGTGTGACTGTGGGTCATATCTTAGTTCACTAGCATCGTGACTTGTACCAAGGTGGGATGGGGTGTTTTTATGGGCGACCATGTGTTAGCCGGTCCTTCAGTTGACTATACGTCAATGTTACTCATGTATTGACCATGAGGTGTTGGAGAGGTTGTGGATTCTGACTCTTCCATGGACCTTGTGTGGCACCTTCAGTTGTCCTTCTCAGGGGTGGTTGGATTTGGGTGGTACAACTCAAATCATTGGGTCATAATAAAAGATGTAACACAGTCATGTAGTGTATTTGTGTAGGATCAAATATGATAACATTGGTTGAAGCCTTGCCTTACCTTTGTATAGTTCTATGGATAGATAATATACATGTTCTTCATATTCCTTATTAGATTATTAATTGTTCTATTGCTCAGTGATAAATGCCCAATATTGTTTAACTTGCATTATCTATTTAAAACATATCGTTTAACTGAATCTGTTGATCCTACTTAGTATTCTATCTACCTATTTTGGTTTATCAATGCTTTAATAGATATTGACTGAGAGTTATATCTCTCGATGGGATGCTTGATCTCACCTTGTTGGTTTACACATCTTTTAGGTGGACGTAAATGCTAGGATAGAGACCGTGTTGCTGAGGAAGACATCCTGACGTGTTGTAGCTGTTAGATCATGGATATGCAACTAGTGTTTAGTAATAGAGTCATATGTGTCATCCCTATACACTTGGGGTCCTTGGGGGTGTTTTATAGACATTGTACATCAGTTTGAGTTTTTGGACATATACGATGACGATTCATATGTGATTTGTGCATGTCAACAAGTTATCATGTGTAACAGGTTGTGGCTAGATAGCTAGTGAACTATGTCATGTAGCAACTTTTGATATGAATGAAATACAAGTGGCCCTAGTTTATGGCTTCAGACAGATGAGTTCATCTTGATGCATTGTTATGAAATCAATTTTAATTTACCCTCTTTTGTGGTAATATTGTTGTTAGTGTTAATTCCGCACTCACTTTCTATGACAAAGCTTGTCATGTTAAATTTCATCCTCTTCTCATATAATTGTTTTCCTAACCCTAAAGTTTAGTTCTTTTCTCATCTTGTGTTAGTTTTATAGGAACAAATAGGATTAAAGCATCCTCTACCAACCAAAGTAATTGTAAACCAAATAAAGATATAGACATGAAGGTGTTTCATACATGTTTCCCTTGTGAGGGTAAACCCTAATAAGGTCTAGGAGGGGCTATTATAACCTAGATATCTAATTGAAAACCTAAGTGGGTTCACAAAGAAATAACATCCTATGATGTAGAAGTTATTCCTTAACCCTAATAAAAACCCTTATATTATGTATTTATGAGAATTGGGAGAAATTAATATGTTCCCAAGAAAAACATAGGTGAGGGTCAATTAAAGAGAGAATCCAAATAAGTTAGGATAAATTGGATTAGCTATCACGGTTAGGTACGGTCCTTTTTTGCATGCACGCATGTATGTAGGATACAAGCAGTCTTGCATGCTTATGAAGGGTTATTGATATATGCATGAAACATTGTAAATTAGTGGTTACATAAGAAAAAATTAAGACCCTCAACTCTCCTTTTAGGTATGGTGTTCAAACTTGGTATTTCGACCCAACAATAGAAAAAACCTAACAAGGAAGGACCACCCCAAACTCATGAGGTCAAGTTGTGGCTAGGGTGCCTAACCTCCTATTGAAAACCAAGAGGACATCTTAGAATGGACTCCACAAGAAAGATGAGTTGATTAACCCCATTTTAAGAAGGGATCTCTTTGCACGTCCAAAAAGTGACCTAAAGCTGAAGGATTAGGTAGGCGAGGGACACATGGCATGCCAACCCTTACCACTACCTAGTCAGAACAAGTTGTCTTCAATAATTGAAGAGTAATTTTCATGTATTTTAATGTGGGAAGCTTGGTTAGAGAAAACCTTAGTGTAATTATGTAATGGAAACTAAGATACATAAAGGAATATGCATGGAACACATGTAATCCGTACCACCAACAATTATGTATAAGAAAGATGTGTTCTTGGCTTAATGTCCTTGAATACATATACATAAGTATAAAAACTTTAGCTAGAGAAATTCCAAGCTAAATGTTTAATAATAAAAGTTAATACATTGAGATGAATTTTATGAGCATCTAAGTTCATAATGAGTCACAAGACATGGATATATAATTATATCGGAGTCCCTTGTTCTAAAACAAGGTGTAAGTAATGTGAGAAATGAAATAAAATTTATGATATTTTAGTTAATCGTAGGTAGGGTAGCACCCTAAATCAACCCTATGGTCAAGTAGGGATGCTTAAAGGTACATAAGACCCAAGGGTTCATGACATGATAATGCCCTGAGTACATAAGACATGTGGGTTCAGGAGAAAGTCATCCATGTGTGCAAAAGTCTAACGGGGTCAGGAGAAAGGCCACTCCATGAGTACATAAGTCTTGAGGGATCATGGGAGAGGCACAATATACGTACATGAGGCCCTTGGGGTCAACAGTAGGTCACTCTAAAGGTCCCCATGCCCACAAATACCTTAATGGAATGACTAAAGCCAATGGTACATGTGATTTAGATATAAAGAATACGAGAAATTTTATAATAATGGTTGAAATGAAATCTTAATGGAGGTGGTGCATAAACTAAAGGGTTTTAAGGAATGCACTTCCCCTTGGATCAATGAGAACTAAGAAATCTTATTTTAGTTAAAAATATTTCCAGGTTTTTGGGTCATATTTGAGGATGACTCAATATAATTATGAAAATATAAGATGGTGTGTGGATGTGCCATCTCTTAACATGAGATAAGGTGATATTTATATTTTGACGACAACCAAATACTTATTGCATCTTAATATGGCTATGCAATATTTGGTGATTACATGTGGTACATATAATTGACATATGAGGACGATACCATAAGATAAAATTTACTATATGATATAGGGTATAAAGGTTTTGAGCTTGCTATCTTAGGGATATAAATAAATATCATTAGTAGGTTGAGACCTAAGTGAAAATGAAATCGCCAAGTGATAATGTAATGTAATAAATGAGGATGTGCACTACCCTTTAAATACATTCAGGTCCCAACCTTAATAATATGGATAATTTTCACCTCAATGAACGTTAATAATCTTAACCTTGCTAAATCTTATCCAAGATACAGTGTTAGCCCTAAAATGCATGAGGCTAATAAAGTTTTCATTCTCCTTAACCTGATTGGATCTAAATGTTTGGGATAAAATTCCTTTTAATGTAGGGTGAATGTAACCACCACAATTTCGTGAGTTTTAGAATCATTTCAAGGGTATGATGTAAAGATCAAAGTGGAGTTATGAGTCATAAGATATGATTTTGGTTTATGAATTTGTTCCTCCTAGACTTAGATTAGCTCTTTGATCCTATTAAATAAAAATAATAATGAGCATAAGTATTCATATGATACTTCTATTGAGATAATATAATGGTTAAACCCTTATTGGCATAATTAAAGATAATGTTAAGCTTGTAGATTTGTTGGAAGTCCTATGTGTGACATTGATATAAGTTTGAGATTTTAGTATTTCATGGTCCATAATTAAATACACATGATAGTTTTGGTTGGTTGATAGTCAAAATATTAGTTCATGGAAGAAAATACAAAAAAATTGTATTTATATTATGACCTAGGTAATTGATTGTGTAATAATCTAGTCTTTACATGTAAGACAAGTTTTGAGTGATTAATGATCTAGTTTAGATCTAGTATCTTTCCTAAGAGAGGATAAGAGAAAGTTGAAGATAATCTCAAATTTTGGGATAGAATTGAGTTATAACATGACCTAGATAAATATTTATATAACATGAGGTTTATATAAAAGAAAAGAAAGAAGAAGAAAAAAGTAGGGTCAAACAGAGCCCAGTAGGATCCGTACTCTCGGGGCATTGTAGAGAAAATGTGGGGAGGTCATCTCCCCTACTTAGACTCCATAGAAGCCTAACATTTTTGTAGGTGACCTCTCTCACCCACACACCTCCTTCTCTACATCTCCAACCTTCCTTAGAGTTCACAATTTCCTTTTAATAAACCCTTTGTGTCCTATAAAAAACAACCATATCGGTAATCATTAATTATCTCAAATAATGCCTTCTCCACCTGCTTGATGGCAAGTTTCTAAGGTCAAATTCTATATTTGTACGTATATAAGGCATCCGGGGAAAAATTCTACAAACCTGGAGCAGTAGGTCATTGCATTGAGTTCCTTCAATACTATCACCTTCCTCCCTGTTCCTTTGTTCACATAGATGCAATGGTAGATCCAGTCTTCCATGCGGGTGAGGCATATGAATAAAATGTAATAACTTTAAATTTTGATGGTATTATGGAAACTGGAAAAAATGCATAGAAATTAAATGTGAATTGACATCATTCTAAGTTAAACTAGATAGACTGTACATTTTTGTTAATACAATTTAGTATAAATTATTTAATTATATTTCTTTTATGTAGAGGACAATCAACTAACTTAGAAAAATTGTCATAATTAATTGCTTTTTGGAAGTACTCAATAAAGAAGGTCGATCATTATTCATGGTACATCTTTTGTGGTGAGTAGATATATTTTCATTGGTGGCAAATAGTCTCTTAAGAATCTAATGAAATATCCATTGACAACTCTAGGAAATAAAAGAGAAAAATAAGTAAAAGCAATTAGACATGACAGAGAGTAATCAAAGTAATAAATACACCCAAATAAAAAATCAACAAATTGTTTGTTTGGTTCATGGATGAAAGACAGGAGAGGTTCAAACACTCATTTCAATTGAATGGATCTATCCAGAGGCAAGAGATGATGCAAGTTTGCCCATTCAATTGAATACATAATTTATTTTTCCTATATAGAGTCAATACAAAAGCATAGAAAACAAACATCTGATAAGTGGATCCCAACACTCAAGTAACCTACCATAAGCTATAGTGTCCCTACCATTCAGGTCGCCACTAATCATTTCTGGGCACAACTTCTCAAAATTGTCTAGCCAACTCTAATTACTATTTAGAGAAGAATCTTGAACACAACCCTAATGTGATTACATTAACTTACAATCACCAACAGGGGAGGCACCTGCCTCATGCGACCTTAATGTCGCTCCGCCACTGCATAGATGTGCACTGACCTAGGTTCCAGACGTGATCCCAAGCCATGGAAGCGAACTCACACACCCTTGGAAGGTCCTTCACATCCTATTCAATGTCAAAAATGATTATATGTAAGGATATTTACCCTCCTATCCAGTTCTATGGATTAAATAAATGAGTACCTCTATGGGCATGATTCTTTCTATTCTAGCCACCACAACCTATTCCTAGGGACTTGTCAGGTCCTAAAATGGTCGACAGAGGCCCACAGACCCTCATTTGGCCTTTCAAAGGCCACAAGGAGGAAGTCAACCATGTGGTTGACTCCTCCATGGAGTAATAAAGTAAGTACCATGAGGTAGAAGAAGGTTGGGGTCTAAAGGACGGAAATGATCCTCAAGTGCATGACAATCAATTAATATCACATGAGAAGTTAGGTCTTTTTGGCTTCTCTCAAAGGTTAGACCACATGGATTAGGGTGTCAAGGTGGTGTATGTTCATTGGCCCAAGCCCAACCATGTGTCCTGAATTAATATGTTTCTATTTGTTGACATGGTGCTTTGTGATTGGTGTATATATGTTAATTATGTAATAACTATTGAACAAGTTGGTCAAAATACAATGAAATTCTAATCCAAATTGATCAGAAAATATTTTTAATCCGAATAAAATGGAAGCAATGTTGATTTTGGTCCTAGTTGAAAAAGCATTTTTAATGCATTTGCTTATTGTAATAACTATATGAAAGCACTAGATTTCATGAAGTAATCTTTATACCTTATTCAATTGATGGAAAATTACCTAATGTAATGATAAAATAATCTTGTGATTAATCTATGAGTCGGGGTTACACATAATTATTTGTTACTCTTTCTAACCCTGAGGACTCATAATATGGTAGAATTAGGGTTTCTTACACTTAACCCTAGTCCAGTCCTATGTTGAGCATAAACTATGATCTAGGACCCAAGAAGACACAACTAGTATCATATGAATACAATGGTGACTCTTTAGGGTTATGTGTAGTTTCAGATAATGTTGATTGCTCAAATATACACTATCATTGTTGGATCATGAACTCAAATTACTTGAAGTATAGCAACAAATGTTCTTCATGAAAGAGCTATGGTTAATTTATAAACTCTCACAACCATCAACTTTTGAGGCTTTTCAAAGGGTTTACTATGATTAAACAAGTTTGATGTTTATGTATTTCATGTTTATATATAATTATTTTGTGTATCATATATAGAAACTAAGGTATTTTTATGCAGTGTTAGACTCTACCAAGGGGTAGATCATATAAGTCCAATGATAAGCAGAGAAATGGTTACACTCGAGGTTGTATGACAAGCATGGGTTAGAATATTTGAATGAAAGTGCAAATTCTTGCATGCGACTATTTGACTGTTAATTAATAAATATTGTTACACATACATGCAAATATGTATGTACCCACATACACAGTATAGTAATACACTGACCGTGTGTTTTTGTTTTGGTACATGACTTACATGAAAATATGATGATAGGGAGATTTAGATGAACATATTGAAGATCATAAAGTTGATGCCACAAGGAGGATTAGATAGATAACAGTCTTTCTCAATGTAATAACTCTCTTTTTGTATCTTCTGTAAGTTCATTTATAGAAAATTAACATTTTTTGTATTAAACAAGTTATAAATGAAGTTATTTGTTATTCTTGATTATTTCTTATCTGGATCTTGGAAAAAGAGATGATGATCCTTGTTCCTATGGTCCGCCTTCAATGGGGGGTAAGTAGGAGAGGGAGTCATCACACAAGCCTTGTGCTCTAGCAATGGCGGCAAAAAGCCAAATTTGCACCTGCACTTCATGCATGATGTGAAATGTATTGTTTGGCAAGATGAACACTTTCCATATTCGATTTTGGTTTTCCCAGCATGCACATATGGGGCACACCTCCTTAGTTGCCATTTTAATATTTCAAATGCAAAGGTAGAAATATTTTTAGGAAGTAAATACATAGTTCAACAAATCCTAGTCTAGAGGTTGAACTGCAGTTGTGTTCAAAACTGATCTGGTCTTTTAATCTCCTTAAAACAAACCAAACCAAGCTAGAATGCTTCCTTTAAGCTTCATAATATAAATGTTTTGTTAATATGAAGGATTGTGAATAGCTACATGCGTAATCAATGTCAAATTAACTTCGGAGTCACTGGAAAAGCAACTTTTAAGGTGGTTGCATATATCATACTTTGTAGAAGTGAGAACTAGAATTATTTTAACAAAATTGAAGACCCTTGAGGTGTGTGAGACGCACTATCTTCAGTAAGAGTTATTTCTGCTCCTCTCAACATTGTGTGGCAATGTGAAAATTTTCAGCGCATTAATCCTCTAGTATTAAATACGGACACACAAATCGCAGAGCCAAGCCGACAATCGATTGTTTCTACATAGAATATACAAAAGCATGAAGAAGAAGAAGAAGAAAAAGACCAAACTCCAATATGCTTTGCATTTTGTCCATCGCACAACAACATTAGGAATCCCTTCCACTGCATATAATCTACTCTAGTGTCGGTTCATTGCCCACGGGATATGGTTCCTTTGAATGCATAAAACAGGGTTAGCTAGCCACGTGGAATGAAGATAAATAAAACATTACTTCAAATATTAAAAGCCTTTGTGCTCCCACCGGAAGATTGAATTTGTAATCCCTTCTGGATGTAGGATGTGTGACGTGTGTTGATGTGCCGGTTAAATACTATTGGGATATAACGGTGTAGGAAACCCGAAGAACAAGGGATAATGAATTTATTACGGAGAAGCCGAAATGTGAACTCGAGCATTCCAATCTGAATATAGCAGACGAAGCTCAATGATGTAGTAAGTAAACAACTACAAATAGTGGCGGATTTAGATTACTACTACAAGGGGGCTGAGACAACAAATTGTAATAACAAAGACTTGAACCAACACTAATTGGAAGAAGTACAGGAACACGTACCAATCAAGCTACTTTTCTTACTTTGCACCGAGCAGTTTCACAAATCATATGCGAGCAGTTCATCTGTCGTCACCGACACGAGTTGCTGATATTCGCAGAGTATTGGAATATGTTGACGTTTGGGAAGGTCTGGTATCTGCACTTCGTTCTTACAAACGTTGGATGTGTGACTTATGTCTTGGGACTCTACCTTGATCCAAGACTTGCCCTCAAAAAACTTCTGATGGGTCCGACGCCACTTCCAGTCTACCACGTTTTCTGGATACTACTCCACTCGACCTAATAATTGGGTTGCCTGCTCCCACCAAGTTTGGCTTACTGGTTCCAATCCCTTGCACTCTCTCAGCTCATCAGCATATTGAGCCACCGCCTCCTCCAGCGAATCATCTCCAAATATGTGGTGATCTTTTGGATTCTATCTTTCGCTTGGGAGTTCCTACAGTCAAGAGCATACCACTCCTATGTCGTTTGTCTTTTACTGACACCCTTTGAGTTGCCCTGCTTCAAGTGACTTCTTGTCCCCACTCTGTTGACACTTGGGTCCACCTTCTACTACTCCATGCATGTGTCCTATAACGCTTCTCCTCGGAATCTGCTAAAGAACATTCCTCTCAGAAGCGTGCCTCCCTCGAACAACTTATATCCTTAAAGCGTTGGATACTTGAAATTCTGGTCCTCATGGTATTCAACAACTCCTTGCTTAGATTTTGACCCATCAAAGTCCTTTCGACCGCATACAATCTAGTGAAGCCAGCATTTCCTGTGCTAAGACAAAAGTCAAAGATGGTTAATTTATTGCTACCATCTGAGTTCTCTCCTCTAATGGCATTGCCTCTGCCAATGCTGCTACCTGTATGGATCTTGAAGCTAAGCATCCCCAACTTCCCCCACCTATTCTGCAACCTTCGCGTCTAACATCTCTTTCTCTCCTTTTGTCACTTCTGGTGCTATGGTTGAAGATGCCATTTTGTCCTTCAATAAAGGGGTCGCTTGTGCTCGTGACAGCCTTCGAGCACAACATCTTATTGATGCTACGTGTGGGGCAGCTGTTGCAGTGAAATATGAGTTCTTAAATACAATCTCAACCGTAATCAATCTTTGGCTTGCTGGTCGTTGTCCTCTCTCTCTAGCACCCTACGTTGCTAGTGCTCCTTTGACACCTCTCATCTAGTCAGACAACACTATTCAACCTATAGCTGTGGGTATGATTTGGCATCGTCTGGTCTCCAAAATTGCTTCAAAATGTGTCTTGTCAGATGCATTCTCTTACCTTAGAGATCATTAGTTTGATGTTGGTATTTCTGGTGGTGTTGAGGCGCTTCTACATGCGGTCACTCGTCTAGTCAATGACCAACAACATCAGACTACCGTCACGATGGCTCTTGTTGACTTCAACAACACCTTCAATATAGTTGACAGATCCACTATATTTTGAGAGGTTCATCTTCACGTCCTTCTATTATACGATGGGTTGAGTTCTGTTATAGTTCTCCAGCTCCCCTCTACATAGATCAGAAGGAGCCTCTTTTTTCTGCAGTTGGTATCCAACAAGACGATCCCTTAGGACCCCTCCTTTTTTCTCTGGCACTACATTCTCTTATTTTAGAGGTGAAGGATGAATGTCATCTTGACCATCTTTCTTTCTATCTTGATGACAAAACTCTTATTGGAGACATTGTGGAAGTTTCTAAAGCTCTTCGTCTCACCCAAGAGAGAGGCACAATCTTTGGTCTTCATCTCAATACTAAGATGACTGAAATCTTTTGGCCTTCTATTGACCCAAGATGAGAGCCTGATTCAGGGTTATTTCCTCTTGACATTTCTCGACCAGAGAGTGGGGTGAAGATTTTAGGCGATCATGTTTCCACAGACTCAAAATTTTCCATGGAGCTTCTTAAGAAACGGGTGACAAAAACTCTTTCCATAATGGATCACCTGGCCTTACTTTAGGACCCTCAATGCGATCTTCTTCTTCTACTACAGTCTTGTATTGGGATATCCAAGCTGATGTTTGGTATCAGAACGACACCGTCAACAACTTGTATCACATCTGTTTTGGATGATTTTGACCATGGCCTTCGCCGATGTATGAAACATATTATGGTTGGTGATGGCCGGGGATTTGGTGACCTATAGTGGCGCTTGGCCACACTTCCTATGCATCTTGGTGGTTTGTGCATCTATTCGTCTCATGATGTATGTAACGTTTCTTATGTTGCTTCTCGGACCCATACCCATGAGCTCCAGGACCATATTTTGCAAGAGGTCGGCTTGGTGCCTGTAGGAATCACCTTTGAGTCTGCACATACTTCCATATGTAATACTTTGCCATCTTTTTGTTGGTCCAAATTGTCATGTATGCCTTCTGCCACTCCTAAGACCCAGTTTATTTTGGCAGACGCTTACTACAAGACAATAATACAACAATTTTATATATGACTATCCCCATGAAAAAATGTTATTCTCTCTTCTCTACAAGCCAGCATGCACAAAATTTCCTGCTTACTATTCCAATTGAGGTCCTTGACTTGTCTATGTCTCCTATTAAGTATTGATCTATCCTTCAGTACCGACTTGTGATCCCCTTGTACCCTGATGATGAATTTTGCCCGCTTTGCAACACTACAGACCTTGATGCCTTCGGTGATCATGCCATCCATTGCCTCTCACGACCAGGTTATAAGTTTTGTCATGATGTTGTTCGTGGTGCTCGTGCTGGGTTAAAAGTACTGAAGGAAGCTCCAGTGGCCTTCCTAGACACACTTACTGGCGGTCTCCATGCACAATGTCCTGCTGATATCTTATTATTTAATTAGTCATAGGGAAAAAACACATGTGTGGATCTCACTGGAGTTTCTCCCCTGACAGACATCCTTTCAAACAACTTCAAACCTGGCAAGGCAGCTTCGAACGCTGCGGTGCAAAAAGTCCACAAACATGGTGCAGTGTGTGAAGCAAATTATCGTCATTTCCTACCTTTCACTTTTGATAGCATTGGGGTGCTTGCTGGTGATGCAATTTTCCTTCTTTGACGCCTGCAAAATATACTAAATAGGAATCTTATGGTTTCCCCATCTGCATCCAATAATTTTGTTTTTAGATCCATAGGTTTTGCCATTCAGAAAGGATTGGCAGAACAATTTGTTGTCCGTGCTTCTGTTAAGGCATTTCTATAATGTGTTCCTGGATATCAATGAAAAATGTAACTTACTATTATTTAACCTTTGAAATCAGTGTATATGTATGAAAATAAAATAATATTATACAACAATAGACACTAATTAAAAGATTGCATCTAAGTACAAAAATGAACCCACACTCTCAAGTGTAGAATAAGCCGAGTGTACCAGTCGGGCTACTATTTTTACAGATTGAACTTTGATAGTCTATCTATTTATATATACAAACGTTTCATTTTATACTAAATAAATGCATATTTAGACATTTTATTGAGATGTATAGTCATTTGATAAATTTCTAATGAGGGAGCTTACACCCACCGACAGAGATATTATCATTTACGATATATTACAAAAAAGATGATTACAAAATAGAGAATAAAAACTTTATCCTATATTGCATATAAAAGTCAACTGTGAAATAAGATGGTTGCTTGGAGAGGAGTTTTTGAAGACTTAAAATGTTTGGAGAAATCTTAGATTCGCCCTTGGTTTTAGGTCTTAAAAGAATGATGTCTCTTTGTCGCTCTTCATTTCATGAAGAATTTAGTAGGTCTATTTCTAAGAATATGACCCGTATCAGAAGTCTCAAAACCATAGAGTTCTTGTTTGACCGCGTTTAAGGTCTGATTAAATTGTGTATGGTCGCTGATTTAGATTGTATCATCATTTCATCAACATCAACGGTCCAGTGATTGTATATGGTTCACTTGGATTGTAATTATAAATTTAGTTTAAGTGGACTATATTTGGGATGATGTATGACCGCATATGCACCAATAGGTGCCTAAAAGGCATCCTGACGATTCCGTAGCTCGGTGTAGACGTTTGGTTCATAAAAGAAGTTTTTCTAGAAATTTAAAACACTCTCTCAACAAATAATTTCTAAATCAAATTTTGAGTATCCCATGTGTATGTGAGAGACGTCTCCTTAAATATCTCTTGGGAAGTTCTAGTGCAAGGGAAAATACGAAATGGAGGAAGTATGCACCAAGTTCAACAGATCCAACTAAAACAAGCCTTTCAATCCTCTCAAATGATACCAAACCAAACCGGTATGCAGTGTATTTTAAAATTAAGAAACGCACTTTGGAGCCGGGATGCAGTTTAATATCAAACTAGCCCCTAAAATGGTACAAGCACCACTATTATATACTAATCCGCGGTTGGCTCTTCGCAGAGAGCCTATAAAGTCGCAGTGGTAAGCAACGAACAGTGAACGATCCAGTTTCCTAGAAGGAACCAATTATTGACGTCCCGGTCAACCCGCGAGGTAAACCATCCACCCGCGGCAGCGTACAACCGCGTCGGACTTCCACGTGGGCATTCGGCAAAGATACTGCGGCTGGCCGGTACGCTGCCACCATCCGTCGAAAACCTAAAATCAACTGGACTGATGATTAGGAAGCTGATTTCCAACTTAGGAAACTAATTTCTGTCAATTTTCCAACTTGCGCCGCATGTGGATATGAGCATTATGGACGGTGAAGTTTGCACATGTGCATTACCGGCCGATGTAAAGATACTGGTGAAGGAAACGAACACAGTTTGACTTGGGCTAGCTGCTGCCGACCTATCGAGAGAGCGCCACCTCAAGTTTGGAAGGTGAAACCTAGCAACGGTGGACAGTTGGGAGTACTTGAAACAACGACTTTCGGCTCACTTGGGGCTAAGGTCAGTCGAAATCATAAAAATGACGGCAGAGGTCAGGCGTTCATGAACTTTGCCAATATCATCGATGTGCCGTCAGTGACTCCAAGATCACTGGTCAAGGACGGCTGCCTCCTTTGTGGTGTGGGTATGTAGAGGTTGACTATTACAAAGCCCCTTTTTAGCACAGAATGGGTTTGTGAGCTGAATTTAGTTGGTTAGACGATTGAGATTGGCCGGCATGAATTTGGTTAGCAACTCTGCTTGGGAACTTTGTCTCATTTCAGTCAAATTTTGTTTAGATGGCAATCAAAATTGCATGTTTCAGTCTAGCTGCAATCCCGAATCTGGTCTGATTCTGTTTGGATAACAGTTAGAATTATGGGATTCCATTGTGGTTCTAGTTTGATTCTGTTTAGATGACAGCCAAATATGTAGTCCACGGTATGCATGCGGTCTGATTCTAATCAGGTAGTGTATGAATGTAGCAAACGGTGCATGGTTCATCGTTGATGCAATCCGTTTTAGCATATATTATTTTTTAGAAACATTTATATACACATGCATGGGAACGATTGCATATTTATTAATACGAGTTTAGTTTGCATAGCTTGTCGATACAATTTAATATGTTCAATTATATGCCTGTTTAAGTAGTTATTAATGTGATTGATTTACAGAAAATCATTAAAACTCTAGTGGTTGAGTGACTGAGGCATAACAATAAGTTAACTAATTCTTTTCATAAAACATGGTAAACATAACTTAAACATATTAACATGTAGGTTCATCACGTTACAACTAGCTGCCTTCATAGTAACTTGTCATGTGTCATACATCACTAATTGCATCACCTTAAAAAATGGCCTCCAACTACGTATCATTAACACTAATTTAAGGTCAATTTAAACTATATTGTGCCTCACTTAGAGTGATCTGAAACTGGTGTATACAACCACCGCACCCGGACCAATTGTTGACCTCTAAATTTTCTTCAACCGGTTCTGGTAGAGCTTGATATTAACTGAGACAGGTACAATGTCATTTGCCAAAATGTTATTGTTATAAGGAAATATATCATAAGATGTTGCACGAAATGTACCCAATCATCATTCAACATGTCACGATATATCATGTTCATCTCCATTTACTTTTCCGACATTGCTTGATTGAGATCTATGACCATCCTATATGTCCATGTCATACTTATCATATACGCTATATAAGGTATTGTGATATAAAATATAATAAACTCTCATTTACGTAGCACACAACACATTTGCGAGGTACCATCATTGTCTAACAGGGATATCATTAAGCCTACAATTATGCAATGATATATTTTAAAAAATAATAATAAACCCTTATTACGCATAGAAATGGAGACGAAGTTCCTTCCCTCACGGCACAACGGGTGGTCTTGGAGAGGAAAGCACCTTAGGCACTACCTCTAGCGGTGTTGGAGGTGTCAATCCCGCACATAGCCTTTCTCTTCAACCAAGAAGGGGGATGGCACTCTACACACCAGTGATGAGGAGGTGATGGAGACAAGCAAACTTGATCAGCAACAAGAGGACACGAATCTAGAGTGACCAAAATAGGTGGAGGGCGATAGCATTTTAAAGGTCAACATAGTTGAAGATTTGGAAGAAACCATATCAGATTCCCTACCCCAAGATGATCCAAGTCCCAAGCAACCACAATAGATGGAGGTCGGAAGACCAGACCAACCTTCACAAGTGACTTAACCAGTCAACAATGAAGATGTAGCAGAGGAGAATGATGATATTTCTTAAGCCCATGAAATGGGGCCATCACTAGATTTCTATAATGCATATTACGAAACATCATCTTCCTTCCTTTATCTCTGTCCCAAAGGACACTTGCTATTTGTTCCTTCAGAGAGCGCATTGGCAAGCGCAGTGCGTTGATCCGAGGTGATGCTACAGACCCCAGCATCATGGGTACCTAGCCAATCGATGTCACTTGAGAGTGTGCCCTCCTCTATAAATATGAAGGTGATTCTAATGTCGCTTCTACCATCCAGGCGACTATCCGTTGTCTATCCCTATCCTAAAGGCTATTCCAAAATGCAAGCAACTACTCAATTTTGGATTGATGGGATCGTTGAATGGTTTTCAACAAGGTGTTTGGAGGAGACATCCTACCTTCTCACTGATATCTTTCCAATGATGAAGAGGATTGAACTCTTCACTGATCACAATGCCCTGATATTTCTGCTGATAGAGGGTAATGTATCCAACCTATTTTTGGTTATTCCAAGCATGTGTGGAGATCAAGTTCTTATCCAGAAGGCACAACTTGCAAGCTTGGGAAGAAACAAGAGTTTGGCTTCATACTAGTTAAGTTAGATCCCCTTTGATTGCAAGGATGATGGACCAATCCAATAGATGGTAATGTCATTCAATGTGTTAAAGCTCTATCTAGATGGAAGGGAGTTACTACACATGAAAATGGACACCTCATTTTCTTAGAGGCCTTCGATAAAGGCGTTCCCTTGCAGTTTGTAGTGGGCTTCAGTTACACGAGGTTCGCTTTGCAGCTCTCAAAAGTTGCAGTTGTGAAAATAGAGTTGGAAAATTCTTCTCTCTTTGGCTTTAGGAGATTTTTGCAAGTTCCCATGGAGGTGTTGAAACCCCCTCCTCCATCAAAATTGATCTTAGTCGGACAACTAGAACTACCTAGGGCACAACAGGTGCTCAACAAGATTCCTGATGAATCGACACCCTCACACAATCAGTGGGTTGTATCCTAGGATGGCCATAGACTCATCCTAAATCATCAAGGTTTGGAGGATTTCATAACCTCTAGACCTGCATTTTAGCACTAGTAGTCAAGCTACTCTACATGTACACAAGTTGCATCACGGTAGGTTGTAGTTTCCTTGGCAGAAGGAGTGGGCGTGCTCGATTACTACAATAGTCGGAACTTAAGGGATGGTGGGATATATTCAACTAATTAGTTAAACAATAAGTTTGATGACAACGAATTTGAGTATGAAGGCATTTATGACTTGGCTTTAGAGGGGTCTAGGGGGTGCAAGAAGAAGAGAAACATCTTCTAAGGACCTAGATGTAGCTATGGGAGGATTTGGGTTGATGGATGTTAGTAGTGTTGGGAAATAGGGCACAAATATAGGCAGAAGAAACAAAAAAATTATTTCCATTTTTCCCATAAACTAGAGGATCACGTCAACAACTATATAATGTAAATGACAGTTTTGAGGATATACCTGGTCTGGAGCAAGTCCAACGACATATTCCTTGCCATTGTAGATGTACAATGGTCATCTAGTTTCTCTTTAACGATGTTTGTGCAGCTCCTGGTCTTCACCATGGACACAGAATTGAACAACATCATCGTCTGCAGCAGCTCCTCTCGCTATGGACTGCTGATTGATGATGCCCTCATAGCAGCAGACAACGGCCTCCCATCTCTAGAGTAGTCCACACAGACTACCAGGAACTCCACGATGAACTACTAGAGCCAATAGGAAGGAGTCATCCCTTTCTATCAGCATACTAGTCGCTGACATGCTCTCCCACAACTGATCCTCAGTTGTTCACCCCCTCTCTATCCCTCCCTTTAATGGGTAGGACTTGCTTGGGCTCTCTATTAGTTACCACCATCAGAGAGGACAACAAGTGTCAGAGCAACTGATTCTCAATTGTGTGTCTTGGGAAGCCCCCAATACCCCTCTATTTATAGTAGAGGTCATGGTCATTGTTACACCCCAATCTCATAATTACCACTAATCATGAGATTAGGGTATAAATTGAGGATTTAACGAAATACAAAGATCACCCTTAACTTTTTCTTCTTTTTCAAACTCTTTTTTTTCTCACATTGAACCACATAAACTAACTTTACAAGAGAATTAAGCTTTTATTTCTCTAATGTAATCTCAGCATTAATGATACACATCCATACATTCATTATGTTTCTCACACTTCCATGTACATATGACATGATAATCATTTTCATTCTCTCTTATTAAGGAAAAAAACATACAAAACATCATTTACAACTCTCTCACATCTATACAAGGACCTAGAGTGACAGAGACCGACTGAACTTAACTATACTCAGGCTTAACTCTTGTGGCAGATCTACTCTGATGCAATGATATCTTCTTCAAGTCCATGTGATTTCCCTAAAAAATTTGAGTAGAGGGGTGAGCTTACTCAGTGAATGAGTACTTCAAAGAAACAATCCAAAGCACTGATATAATTACATATATACTTTTGATCAACAAATATCAATTATAACAACAGTAAGCTTTAAAGAGTCTAATAATTGACAATCATAAATATGGCAGGATACTCTAGATATCTATAAGAGTGAATCAATATATAAAATGCTTAATTGATCATAAAGAGAACTAATAATTTAGAAACATACAAAGAATAATTGAATAATTGTACACACTTGTTTGACCTCTCATTCATTTTATTATGCCCTGATCATATGCAATGTACTCTACATATGAAGACTCATAGTGCACTGCGATCACACTGTACAAGAATTAGCGGACACACCCGGAAAATGCTAAGTCTGACTACTCTCCTAGTCTGCAATAGGAAAATGGCTCTCTGGCCTAAACTAGACTCCTCCTCTAACCTGAGCACACAGGCAGACAGTTAAGCCACCTCTTGGCTTTTTTCTGTACTCTAGTGCCACCAAGAATTCTGGTTGATGTTGGACATGCATTTTTGTACTCTAGTGCCACCAGGACTTCTGGTTGATGTTGGACACTGTAAACTATAATTTAAGGAGACTTCCACTAGGCTTCATCCCCCATGCCACCTGATTGCATGTTCTGACCCCCATATACTAGATGCTGCCAGGGTTAGGTCATTTCACCCCTAAGGCGTAAACCTCACATAGGGGTTCTATGGTGTCAGGGCCCTTAAATGCATAATTTTATTATTTCCTATAAAACTTTTACTATGTTGAATCTTTTTCTTACTTATACTTGACTCTGGTATTTCTATGGCATCTCGTCTATTTAATTGCAGTTCAAATAACAACATGAATAACATTCTAGACCTGAAAGAGCAGTATACTAAAAAACATTGTAATTTACTGAGTAATCCATATACCATGCATACATGTAGATTTAAATTTCTTAAATAAACTAAACTCATATCAACTTGGCTCATATATGCTGGAATTATACAATTGATCATCGTAACACACTAACAAGAGTTAATTACTCGATATATTAGAAATCGTTAGAAGCACTTATAAATTATCTATAATTCCTCGAAAATCGAGCACATCTACCAAAATTCTAAGTTATGCATCACATACCTCAATTAAAAGTCAATTTACTTGACACAATAAGATTTAATTGTAAAAATGTGTGCATCAACCATAATCTTGAGTTATGCATCACATAACTTAATTAAGAGTTAATATCTTATCATGGCAAGAATTATTAATAATAACTGAGAACATTGATATCACAATACTTGATTCATTGAACACCCTACCCTTAGGGTTTCATTTACCTCATTCACTTAACACATGGCTCACACAAGGATTTCATGCGACATAAACATTCACCGAATAAAGACTTCTATCAACAAATCATATTAAATCAATATATGTATGAAACCTTAGAACTGAGCTGAATTTGGGTTTCAATTCCATTCACTGGGATATCATGCATCAATAATAACATTGGATAAATAAAGTCTATTATTTCAAGAAAATCCCTTCAAATGGATTTCACAATATCTATTCGCAAATATCCAACTTTCCTCGCATCTAGGGTTTCACCATCTTTACTGAGATATCAAACAAACACTATTCACTTTAAATGAATCAAGATAGTATCTGACATATATGTACTATGAATTTAGATAAACAATTATTCATAACCAAGGGGATCTAGATAAGAAAATTTCTCTATTTACTTATACAACAAATTTCAGTCATAGACAAATTCCCTATATTTTAGTTTATTCTTATAACCTCTGCAAATACTTAGGGAATTCTCATTAGGATGTATTGTATACATTTCTAATATGATTTTATCATCTAAAATTCATCCAAACAGAGGAAGAATCCATTTCATATCATTTTGCAACAACTTAGAATAAATAGACAATTCATGGTTTGTAGTCGCATACTAAGCAATTAAAGATTATGGATGATTTAACCAATTTTCATGCAATATATTATTTAAAGGAAGTTCCCACTCACCCTAAGGTGTGAAAACATCTTAAAAACATATCCCATGTCTGAAAATCTCAAATCCATATCAAATCCCTAGCAATTCACCCGATTCTTCTTCCTTTGAACTCAGAAACCCTAGAAATGAGGAATTATGAAGAAAGAGTGAGAAAAGGGGAAGCTTTGATGCCATTTTGGATCAAATAAGATGAGGGACATAATTTTTACATGTTAGAGAAGATTCACCATGAAACTATATCCAAAGAAGCTAAACTTACATGATTTCATCATTCCTCGGACCGCAAAACCCTAAGTCAGCAACTCCATCATTTTCTCCTCTCAAACCCTAACTCTCCCCCTCTCTGTAGGATTTCATTTCTCTGTATTAAACCACAAATTATGAGAGCTCCTTTTGTGTTATGTTGATCATATAGAGCAATTGAGCTTCTTGGGTCAATTGCACTTTGACCCCTCACTAAACTTTTTCTTATTTTAGCAGATTTTTCTGTCATAAAAAGGTTTCTGTAATTTGTGTATTTCAGAGATGAAACCTTTTCCAAAAATTATGATAAGTTAGCATGTTTTGTATAATTAAGTTACTAAGCTTTAGATAAAATTTGAGATCATTGCAAGTCCCATTAAATAATTAAAAATCGAATAGTGCACTGCTATCCAGAATTCTACAAAAATGTCAGTTACTGTAATTCATCTACTGATAAGGCCTAAACACATCCAAAAATTATGAAAATTTTACATGTTGTTTAAGATTGAGTTTTATATCTCTAGTCTAAATTTAAGATCGTTTGGAGTTACTAATAAATAACTAAAAATCAAACAATATACTACTAAACAACATTCTATTAGCATGGTCGGTTGAAGTATATCTTGAGCGAGAATGACTTTCAAAGAACAACAAAAAATTCTAAAATTTTTCACTGAAATGCAGGATTGAATTATACATATTATATCCAAATTTCAATTAAATCCAAATTACATAGAAAATATGATAAATTATTTACCGTACTACTATCTTGATCAAATTCCATACTCATATACCATCAAAACCCTAATTTCAGCTAACTAGGGTTTATATTTCTCAAACCTTCATTTCTCAAACAATAGAACACTTACATTCTTATTAGGTTTAAAACATCATAATTGAATTATCATCATTAATTAGATTTAAGAAATGATCAATCTAATTAAGCATATAATCATCCAGGTAAACCCTAGTTTACCAATTAAGCTCGGATATGGTCATAACAATTCTTCCCCCCTTTAAAAGGTTTCGTCCCCGAAACATAAACATGCAAGAAAATTACTTTCAATATTTATTTTAAGCTTCTGAAATCTTACATGTCATTATATTCTTGTATTTATACTTGAATGCAGTTTTCAACATTAAGTCCTTTATTTCTTTTCTAATCACAACATATTAAATCATGACTGCTCTCAATGATAACAAATGAATTCTCCATGTCACAATCAATCATAGGATAGAGAGAGAAACAACCATTTCAATATTTTCATACTCTTGAGGTGTTATCTCAACATTGATAATCTGATCCAACTATCTCAATTCATATGGCTCAATATGTACTATCTCTAAGTCACAAAAGAGAGTTCACCATGTTGTTTTGAATTTTTACTACTGTGCTTCTCAAATAGTAAAACAGTCTTGATCGAGTTGAAAGACTAGATTCAACAACAATTGTACAATACTACTCACAGAACCCCAATTAGATCATGGATGCATAAGGTGAAGCATTACCATCACATTCCATACTATTCTCAATTATGAACCCACACATAATTCAAGGTGTAACCATCAGGTTATAGCATACTAAGGTTTCAAAAATAGTAACAGAGTACTCCATGATTGTATTAGTCATTCAAGGACTATTCATACCCAATTACCATCACTTAGTTATATTAAAGCTAGGTATAAGAAGCTATACCTCATTAGGGTTACATACCAATACAATATGGTTATCATCCCTTCTATTCATATGAGTGAATAGGTAAGACAACCTTATTTAGGGTAACCCTCCATTTTTTTTATCATCATTTGAACCATATGACCATACAACAATTGTGCAATACTAAGATGAATTACTGGTATGAATGACTACAACTATTAGACACCTGAAATTAACATATTGCTTGTACATGTACACTGAAATCATACGTAGAACCAATTTACATCCTTGAATATGCCTTCAACAAATTATACTTCTAAAAACAAATTCACATATTACTAAAAGCCATTGTTTTCTCTTATCTCTCTTCTCATTCATTACTACTTACTTTTTGCTACTTATCCTTCTCATTTTAATCATGTAAATTAAACATCCCTAAAATTGAAACATACAAGGTACGAATAGATTATTCATTATTCTTGCTATCACTGCAAGAATTTATTTCATATCACACTTCACTCATATTGTATTTCTCCTTTTGTTCAAAACACACTTGTTACATTTGAAATTTATATCTTACTCTTTGCTCTGAATCATTTTCATATTGTTCATCAACCTTTCAAATAATCTAGGATTACTAGCAGTGCTAGTTTACTTCCCATAGTGCAAATCACATGATCTTGTTTTATAGAGATGTTAGTATTCAAGGTCAAATCACTAGTGACAACCCTTGAACTACTACAACTCTAAACATTCTAGGGTTTGGTCCTTATCAGTAGCACGACGTTATTGTGTGTGACTTTGCTTCCTTAATTTGAAAGGAAAACTTTGGTCTCACAAGTTTTACTAAAGTCTTCTTTATCTTATCAATTAAATTTCCTTTCTCTTACTTGGCCATTCAGATAGATTACATTCTCAATTTACCTTGGTAGGGTTTCATTATCATATTATATGTCATTAGTACATTCACTAGATGCCTCTACCATGGTGGTTATGCATCATATGTGATTCATTTTCTTATCACTTCATTCCCACATTGCTCTAATTAAGGAAGATATGAAAGAGAAGATGATTCTGAGACTTAGAATTCTTATCTTCAAACATTTATTAATAGATTTCTCATATGTAGGTTTAATTAGTTATCAACAAGGATACTTGACTAATTAGCACTTTCTTGAATTTCGCAACCTCTTTCTTTTATAATCTATATTACTCCATTATGTTTCAAACCCTTCCTTACTTTCCATAATCCCCTTACCATATACTATTATTCCACATGTCATCTTTAACTTCTAGTTTTCTCTTATGATCATGTTGCTTCTTTTAGGTGTATGATCATGTATACCGTGTTGCATATATTTATTTTTATCCTTCTACTAATGTGAAGTTGAAATTCTAAATCAATAATCTCCCTACTAGTTTCAACTCATGTTTAATACATTACATATTCTTCATTTTAAATCAAACGACTCATGCATGGGTGAAACATAGTTTATCTTTCAATCAAGTTTTTCCTTCCTGAATATAGTCTACCTTTGTATGACTTATCCATTTATTTAGCTACACTTTTGTTCTTCTTTTAGAAATTAGTTTGTTGTTCTATAGAGACTTAGAATCCAAAGGCAGTAAGAATGAATGTATTAACTTCACAATAAAGGTATACATTCCATGCTCTCAATTATATCATAACCCTCATTCCTTAATCAATCTCATTATTTCCAACATTTCTCTTTGTTTCAACTAATTTTCTTATCCTAGTTTTATGATTTACATGCTCATCTAGTTCTCTTCACTTTAACTCTTCTGAAGACTCTTCACTTCTATGTACTTATCGAATACTTAACTCTTTTCTTCTATTTTCCCTTTTCTTTGGAGTACATAAAAACATTGTACTCGATTATATAATCCATTCCTCATGATTGATTCTTACTATCTTGGCCCTTACATACTTTTCTCATATATTTTCCATATTTCATATTTAGAGTTCATATAATACTAATGATTAAACTTAATCAGAACCTTATGTCATGTTCCTTTATTCCCAATTAAGGGTTTCTCATATGAGGCCTCAAAGTTGGATCTCAGATATCAGTTCCAACTGATTCTTAGCTATTCTAATCTTTCCCATATGTTTCAACATCTTATTATATGTACATTCTCACTATGATGTGGGTCTAATTTATCTGGAGTCTACTCTTATTATATTTCCAATAGGAGTCATTAGATCCTAGTAACGCACCCTGCCAGCCAGACCAAGCCAAACCTGCAGTCCTGAAGCCAAGAGCTGCTCAAGATTAACTAACTCCTATTAATCTCAAACATGTGGAAAGAATATCCACTTAGGAAAGCTCATTCAAATATCATTTCTAGTCTACTTGATACAAAGAATGTAATCAATAAATGCTACAACTGCATAGTGTACAACAAATCTTAAAGACCCATATATATTTCAAAATATTGAGTATCTGAATTCAAACATATAAGAGCTTTTCTATTCATCTCAAATAAAACAACAATATGAAATGAAAGTTCTATCTCATTTTTATTTTTATGCTCTTAATTTATGTTACTTATCTTATTTCTAACCCTAATATTTCTAGGGTTTCTCTCTAGCCCATCTTTCCACTGTATACATGTCCAGGGTATACATGAAAGAATAGTCAGAGTAGCTTGATACTTGTTGATCCAAGTACTCAGATACCGGGCCAGGATATCCAAATACTCAAATCCCCAGAGCTAACATCATAACATCTCCTATTTGCCACACTTATGAATCTAACTTATTAACTTAATGGTCCCTAACAACTCATCCTAAGCTCTGATACCAAGTTGTAACACCCCGATCTCCCAATTACCACTAATCATGAGATTAGGGTATAAATTGAGGATTTAACGAAATACAAAGATCACCCTTAACTTTTTCTTCTTTTTCAAACTCTTTGTTTTCTCACATTGAACCACATAAACTAACTTTACAAGAGAATTAAACCTTTATTTCTCTAATTTAATCTCAACATTAATGATACACTTCCATACATTCATTATGTTTCTCACACTTCCATGTGCATACAACATGACAATCATTTGCATTCTCTCTTATTAAGGAAACAAACATACAAAACATCATTTACAACTCTCTCACATCTATACAAGGACCTAGAGTGTCAGGGATAGACTGAACTTAACTATACTTAGACTTAACTCTTGTGGCATATCTACTTTGATGCAATGATATCTTCTTCAAGTCCATGTGATTTCCCTAAAAATTTTGAGTAGAGGGGTGAGCCTACTCGCTCAGTGAATGAGTACTTCAAAGAAACACTCTAAAGCACTGATATAATTACAGATGTACTTTTAAGCAATTGATATCAATTATAACAACAGTAAGCTTTAAAGAGTCTAATAATTGATAGTCATAAATATGGTAGGATACTCTAGATATCTATAAGAGTGAATCAATATATGAAATGCTTGATTGATCGTAAAGAGAACTAATGATTTAGAAACATACAAAGAATAATTGAATAATTGTACACACTTGTTTGACCTCTCATTCATTTTATTATGCCTTGATCATATGCATTGTACTCTACATATGAAGACTCGTAGTGCACTACGATCACACCGTACAAGACTTAGCAGACACACCCGGGAAAAGCTGAGTCTGACTACTCTCCTGGTCTGCAATAGGGAAATGGCTCTCTGGCCTAAACTAGACTCCTCCTCTAACCTGAGCACACAGGCGAAGAGTCAAGCCACCTCTTGGCTTTTTATGTACTCTAGTGCCACCAAGACTTTTGGTTGATGTTGGACACACTTTTTTGTACTCTAGTGACACCAGGACTTCTGGTTGATGTTGGACACTGCAAACTATAATTTAAGGAGACTTCCACTAGGCTTCATCCCCCGTGCCATCTGATAGCACGTTCCGACCCCCGTATACTAGACGCTGCTAGGGTTAGGTCATTTCACCCCTAAGGTGCAAAACTCACATAGGGGTTCTACTGTGTCAGGGCCCTTAAATGTATAATTTCATTATTTCCTAGAAAAATATTACTATGTTGAACCTTTTTCTTACTTATACTCAACTCTGGTATTTCTATGGCATCTCATCTATTTAATTGTAGTTCAAATCACAACATGAATATCATTCTAGACCTGACAGAGCAGTATACTCAAAAACATTGTAATTTACTGAGTAATCCATATACCATGCATGCAGACAGATTGAAATTTATTAAATAAACTAAACTCATATCAACTTGGCTCATATATGTTGGAATTATACAATTGATCATCGTAACACACTAACAAGAGTTAATTAATCGATATATTAGAAATCATCAGAAGCACTTGTAAATTATTTGTAATTCCTCGAAAATCGAGCACATCAACCCAAATTATAAGTTATGCATCACATAACTCAATTAAAAGTCAATTTACTTGAAACATCAAGATTTAATGGTAAAAACATGTGCATCAACCCTAATCTTGAGTTATGCATCACATAACTTAATTAAGAATTAATTTCTTATCATGGAAAGAATTATTAATAATAACTGAGAACATTGATATCACAATACTTGATTCATTGAACACCCTACCCTTAGGGTTTCATTTACCTCATTCACTTATCACATGGCTCTCATAAGGATTTCATGTGACAGAAACATTCACTGAATAAAGACTACTATCAACAAATCATATAAAATCAATATATGTATGAAACCTTAGAACTGAGTTGAATTTGGGTTTCCATGCCACTCACCAGGATATCATGCATCAATAATAACATTGGATAAATAAAATCTATTATGTCAAGAAAATCCCTTCAAATGGATTTCACGATATTTATTCACAAATATCCAACTTTCCTCACATCTAGGGTTTCAACCTCTTTACTAAGATATCAAACAAACACTATTCACTTTAAATGAATCAAGATAGTATCTGACATATATGTACTATGAATTTAGATAAACAATCATTCATAACAAAAGGGATCTAGATAAGAAAATTTCTCTATTTACTTATACAACAAATTTCTTCAGTTTATTCTTATAACCTCTATGAATACTTAGGTAATTCTCATTATGATGTATTGTATACATTTCTAATATGATTTTATCATCTGAAATTCTTCCAAACAGAGGAAGAATCCATTTCATATCATTTTGCAACAACTTAGAACAAATAGACAATTCAGGGTTTGTAGTCGCATACTAAGCAATTGAAGATTATGGATGATTTAACCAATTTTCGTGCAATATACTATTTAAAGAAATTTCCCACTCACCCTAAGGTGTGAAAACACCTTAAAAACGTATCCCATGTTTGAAAATCTCGAATCCATATCAAATCCCTAACAATTCACCCAATTCTTCTTCCTTTCAACTCAGAAACCCTAGAAATGAGGAATTATAAAGAAAGAGTGAGAAAAGGGGAAGTTTTGATATCATTTTGGATCAAATTAGAGGAGGGAACAAATTTTGACATGTGAGAGAAGATTCACCATGAAACTATATCCAAAGAAGCTAAACTTACATGATTTCATCATTCCTCAGACCGCAAAACCCTAGGTCAGCTTCTCCATCATTTTCTTCTCTCAAACCCTAACTCTCCCTCTCTCTCTAGGATTTTGTTTCTCTAGATTGAACCACAAATTATGAGAGCTCCTTGTGTGTTAGGTTGATCATATAGAGCAATAGCGCTGCTTGGGTCAGTTGCACTTTGACCCCTCACTAAACTTTTTCTTATTTCAGCATATTTTTCTATCATAAAAAGGTTTATGTAATTCATGAATTTCAGAGATTAAACCGTCTCCAAAAATTATGATAATTTAGAATTTTGTTTATAATTGAGTTATTAAGCTTCCTTTGAAATTTGAGATCATTCCAAGTCCCATTAAATAATTAAAAATTGAATAGTGCACTTCTATCCAGAATTCTATAGAAATGCCAGTTACTGTAATTCGTCTACTGATAAGATCTAAACACATCCAAAAATTATGAAAATTTTACATGTTTTTTATGATTGATTTTATGATCTCAATTTATAATTTCAGATCATTTGGAGTTACCAATAAATAAATAAAAATCAAACAATATCCTGTTGAACAACATTCTGTCAGCATGGTCGGTTGAAGTATATCTCGACCGAGAATGACTTTCAAAGAACATCCAAAAATTCTGAAATTTATCAATGAAATGCATGATTGAGTTATACATATTATATCCAAATTATAATTAAATCAAAATTACATAGAAAATATGATAAATTATTTACCGTACTACTATCTTGATCAAATTCCATACTCATGTACCATCAAAACCCTATTTTCAGCCAACTAAGGTTTATATTTCTCAAACCTTAATTTCTCAAACAATAGAAAACTTAACATTCTTATTAGGTTTAAAACATCATAATTGAATTATCATCATTAATTAGATTTAATAAATGATCAATCCAATTCAGCATATAATCATCTAGGTAAACCCTAGTTTACCAATTAAGCTTAGATACGGTCGTAACAGTCATGGTTCTCGATCGGTGCGGGAGTAGAAGGGTTCGAAATCATGAATTTTCTAGAACCTACAAACTACGAGATAGTCATCTCATGAGAGAGATGTTCATCTCACATAGAGAGACAGACGTTTTGTGCTATTTTCTATTTTGAGTCAAATTGACAATTTGAATCCAATTAATGCACAACATGATGTTAGCACTAATCCTCGATGCAATTGAATATCCCCACAAACTGGTTGCCTCACTCAAGTGAGCTGGTCGTCTTGCAACCACAAATCAGTCATCTTGCTCATTGAGTCAGTCAACTCATGACCACAAATTGGTTGACCCACTCATGCAAGACGGTCGTCTCGTGCCCCAATTCGGGCAGAACTCAGCGAATTCAATTTCTAATCAACCTGACACTCCAAACAGTCAGTCCAACACTTGAACTTGATTATTCTGAGTCAAGTCAATTGATCTATTATTCAATTGAATATTGAAACACCTTTAGCATTCAATCTAAACATCATTCATGAATATACTCCTATAATCCAAGAGTATCCTATGTGTGTGACCCTATAGGTCTAGAATTGTTTTGGCAGTGAATGTCCATAATAAACTTATGACATCATAAGAAGAGAGTGGTGCTTAGTCACACATCATTGCTATCTAAGTAATTTGCAAAGTTGGAGAACAACTTCAACCTATAATTTGTGATTAGTGTTGTAGTGATCGTATAGTTCCATTGTCTTTGATATCTGAATTGAAATTGAGGCATGGAATCGTCATCCTCTCAAAGTTCAATCCATGTTCCTTGAACTAGAGAATATTGTATGAGATGTATATGAGTTCATATATCACATGTTGAACCACATCAATATAGTCGTACATTTCTCAATCTCACTTATCAAGGGGCGTTAGATATCAAACTCTTGTAGGAGGGAAAAAATCCATCTAGATCACCCACACTCAGTCCCCATGTGTCAAAGCTTCACAATCATCACCTTTATGGAAATCTATATTTCATGATTACGTTTGATGATGTCAAAGTATACACAACGACATGTGATGAGTGTAGTGACTTCAGGTCTAAGAACCACAATCAACACTATCACTATGAAAGAGAGAATCATGACTATCATTCCATGGTCTCCATGTATCACTCTTATGGGAGTTTTGTCCGTTACACTATTCTCTAACATGTATCTGTGTAATTGACTTGATATCATATATCATGACTAATGAGACTCTGTCATTAGTCAACACACACTATAGTCTAATGTATTACTATCATCTATTTTTGCATTCACAGTATTATTCAACTAGGGACATAACAAGAATGTATGTACTCTTAGCATCTATATGATCTCATTCTTGAAGTCATGTACTTGAAGACATATGTCATCGAGTAACACCATTCTATAGACATCAACTTATGTCTGTGTCAACATCTCATGAGTAAGACAAACATAATAGACAAAATTATCTTTATTATTATCAAATCAAGTATTTGATGCCACATACCAATCATCATATGATTGGATCTATGGGCATACATACCAACAAACTCCCACTTGCACTTAGAGACAATCACCCACAAATCACATTCCAAGTTATCTTCAACATGTCCATCATGTTTCTACTATGCAAGTGCTTTTATAGTGGGTTTAACAACATTTGATTAAAGTTAGTATTTTGCAATTTTCACATCTCTTCATTGTGCAACCTTTCACATGAGATGGAAGTACTACAATATGATATTTGAGATTCCTAACCTATCTTGTAGCTCCATTGTTATCATCAGTATTTCTACCGTGTCATCAATGGTTGGAAGCTCTCACAAGTTCACCCATGTGAACTTCTTGATCCATACAGTATCTTCTATTGTTCTCATAAACATAGAGGTACTAGGCTTCTTTTTTAGATTTGAACAACTGTCATTACCTCTAAACCCTTTCTAACTTATAGTTCTCGACATAAATTTAGATTGTGATTATCAATTTGTTAGTTTGGAAGCTTGCATCAGTGTAACTCTTTACGCCCAACTCTCCCTTATTACTATAACCAAGGAATCGATCCTTTAAGTGCAACAAGCACCCAAGGATGTTGTTTATGGTATTCTAGTGACTCTCACTAGAATCTAACATATACCCTCTTGTCTTGTCATGTCCAGTACACACGAGATTGCTAGGTAGGTATATATATATCCTCTCATCATGTTCAATACATATGAGATGACTGATATCCTCTCTTCATGTCCAATACATACGAGATAACTGGATATCCTCACATCATGTCCAATACATACAAGATAATGGAATAAGTACATACCATTTCATTAAGGATAGATCCAATTGTGAATGCATATGGCATCTATTCTTGTGTGCTTATTTTTTGCAAGAATCGGGACACCAGTCTCATGAAGGCTAAGTCTATGGAACATGGACAAATTCTCTCTCATTGAGTCCTGAATGTTGAACCCTTCAGCATCTTGCCAATGTATTGTGTTATTGTTTAGGTCATGAAGCTTTCTAGATCTATCTCTATAGATCTCAATTCCTATCACATAGGATGTCTTGCCTAAATCCTTCAGAGAGAAGGTACTTTTCTTGCCAAGTTTAAATATTTGCAGGATAAGGATGTTATTCCCCACTATAATGTGGAATATAATATGGTCCCAATAAATATTTTTTAATCACAGATTAATCTTCATTCTGACTCTAGTCAAAGCCTTTGACAGTCTTCTCAAATAGAAGATTCTAACTCTGAGATACTTACTTCAATCCACAGATTGACCTTTGTATCTTATAGACTTTATTTGCATTATTAGATTTATAGAACCTTTAGGTTGTGTCATGTACACATCCTTATAAATATTCTTGTTAATGAATGCAGTTTTAACATCCATATGCCAAATCTCACTAGTCTTAATAAGCTGCAACAGCAAGCATGATCTTGATGGATTTAACCATGGTAACTGGTGAAAGACTTCATCATGCTCAATACCGTGAACTTGTTTGAAACTCTTTGCAACCAGTACACTCTTCCGTGTTGGTCTTCTTACAAAGACCCAAATGCACCCTACGGGTTTCACCCCTTCAGGTGGATCCAACAAGGTCATACCTTGTTGGTGTACATAGAATCCATGTTGGATCTCATGGCCTCAAGCCATGACTTAGATTCTGGTCCCTCAATAGATTCTAGATAGGTAATTGACTCATCATATATGATTAACCCACCTCCTTCTTGAAGATATTGTATTCTTTAAATATGTAGGTGTGTTCTACTAGAACTATAAGGTTTTGTGTTACTTAAGGAACTTGATATTTTACAACGGCTTGTAATTATCCTTGTTCCTATTGTTCCTCTATAGGTTCAATGTTTTCTTATTTGTCTCGAGCATTTCGAGTTCTAATTTTACTCCCACTGATTCCTTTTGAACTAATTTCTTCTTTAGGAATACAATCATCCCAATCAACTAACAACTTTGTTGTAGGATTGTGATAAGAGTAGTATTTAACAAAATAACATTTATATGATTTGTGGATAAATACTTTTAAGAAACAATTTTCTTATATATGTATTCATCCCTAATCACTACGACAAACACATCAGAACACCTCCCATGCCATATCTCATATGATATCTTTTGAACCAATTTTAGACGGTACATTATTTAGTGTTAAGCATGTGCCCTAAGGGAATTGGAAGATCAACTAGATTTTATTTATAATCTCACCATGACGAACAATGTGTGATTCCTTCTTACGAATACACTTTCATGATACACAATCATTGTGTTTCAAGTGGAGTTCATCATGATACATCATCATGGTATCTCCAGAAGGTCCTCAAACTCTTGGTTTAAAATCAAAGTAAACCAAGTTAGTTACATACTTCATTTATGATCTCCATGAACACTTCAAAATATCTAGACTTGTGTTTCATTAAATACAAATTTTCATATCTACTGATAACATCAGTAAATATAATGAGGTACTAGTGACTACCTTAAGCATTTAATCTAAAAGGTCTATATACATCAGTATGTATGATCCCTAATAGGATGGTCATTCTCTCACTGCATCTAGTGAAGATGCTTTTATCATATTGCACAAAAAATAAGACATGCATGTCTCTATTGGTTCAATAACCAAAAGGGTCCTGATAACTATCATATGGATTCTAGAAATGTATATCTCATGTATATGCTATAGATGACAATGCTAAAGGTATTCAATGTTTGAGTCATCAAGTCATTCAATATATGTGTCATACACATATTTGTCTTTAGAACTATTAAGTATAGTTTGTGAGACATAGGCCATTGCCATAAAAGATCATATCTTTTAAGATGAAACATAATGTTCTTGTCACACAAGACATGTGATATTTTTCATCAATGGTAGGTACATGATAGCAATTCACTAATTCTATTATGTGCCCATAAATATAATGACAGCTTCCAATCATGGAGGCAACAACCCTTGCTCCATACAGTTCTAGCTTACTTCTTCTTAGGTCTTGAAGTAGAGATCTCTATCTCCATCTTCTTCCTGAGATCTCTATAAAGAGGATAGCTCTTTCCAATGTCTAGACATGTGGCAATGGTGGGATTTTCTTTTCTTTATCTTGTAAGTGAAAAGGGCATATTCCTTTTCCACTTATCTTTCTCCACAAATTGAGTACATAAGACTTGGACTTCAATTTAGCCTCAGAACTTTTCTTGGCCTTGTCTTTTCCCTAGGACTCACTTTCATTGATCTCCATCACGAATTTGTCCTTCTTCTTCCTTACTTTGGCATCGACATGCCAAGCTTTGATAAACTAACTATATTATTCATGCAAAATTTTGTAGAATCATATCGATGGTCAACTCTTGGCCTAAGAGAAATCCCAGTCACTCCACATACTCAATCATATTGAGCACATGGGGCTGTATTGGATCTCCATCTATTAGTTTTCACTCAAATAGCACTTTGGAAACATTATACCTTTCTTGCTTTACATGATTCTTAAGATGTGTTGCCATCTCAAAAATGTTCATGATTTAATGTTGTTTATGCAGCTCATAGTTCGTACAACAAAGCATAAGGTACGCAATGTCTATGGCATCATTGGCATGCTTCCAATAAGCATCCATTTAACCTTTAGGCGCATTTAGAGTGGGTTCCTCTGGCACTGGTCTTTCAAAGACATAGAGCTTATGCTCATTGCAAACACTTCTCAAAGTCCTTAACCAGTTGTCGAACTTTATCCCATTTTATCCTTCTAAAGGACTTGTTGCAATACTAACTTGTTTTGTTTGACATTTTATTCTACAAAGAAATATTGTAACTCTTTGAAACATTTTTTTATTTTTTTGATTTGATCAGTTAACGATATTAATTGAATTTTTAATTAACTATCACTCCCACTAATTTGTTCAAATGGATAACCATCATGTATCAATTTGGAAGATTGCAACGTACAATCTTCTAGTGGGCTAATATCTAAAATAATTCAACTATGACCTGACCAACGTCAACATACATAGTCAATTATCAAGCTAGGCATATTGCCAATTGCATCATATGAAAATTATTGGATAGATGATATGCACAACTCCTTGCCATAATCATCTACATGACTTTGGGCCTAGAAACTCTAAGAATCACCAGTTAAGCCTGACCTAAAAGCCAACACAATAATAATGCAACCCATTTTGGCAGAACCTACATTACTACCATCACACTTCTATGAGATAGACATTGCACCATGATTTGGCGTAACCTATGCTTGGTCGATCAAGCTTTTCATTTGTGTAACTTTTGGAAAGCATCTAAGTCTTAATATTTTATTTGAGGGGTTTTGTATTTATAAATATATATACTTTATCTAATCACAACATGTATAGTATATATCATATACATTCTATATCCCACAACAAAAATATGCAATAAACAAAAAGCGATGATTATGGACAATGTAATGTAATTCCTTGAATCCATAAGGAATTAGCACAACCTAGGTCTACATCACATGCAAAAACTGTAGGGAAATACGACATCGGGTAGGAAATGAAAACAAAATTCTACTTACATATTTCCAATTAACCTATAGATCGCGTCAATAACTATGCAATGGGTTGGATGGTTTCACAAAGATATACCTGGTCCTGGAGCAACTCCAACGATAATCCTTGTTGATATAGATGTGCACTCTATCTTGGACGGTGGTTGTGCAACTCCTAGTCACACTTGGACTCGTCTAAATACTCCTCCACAGACATTAGACTCGAATAACTATTGCAGTGGCTCCTCAGATCTTGCCACAGACAACAAATTGATGTTTCCCACCTAATAGTAGCCAATAGACTCCTGCCTCTAGAGTAGTCCATACAGACCAACTAGAACTCTTGTCGTCCTATAGGAACAGACATGAAGGAGTTGTCCTTCCCAGTGGTGTACTATTCACCAACAAGCTCTCCCATAACAATGATCCTTAGCTGTTTCTCTTCCGTGGTTATCCCTCCCTAGTCTGGTAGGACTTTCCTGGGCTCTTGTGGTTCCCACAACTAGAGAAGACAACAATTGTCAAAGCAACTGATTCTCAATTGTTTATGTAGTAGTTGTGCTATGGGAAGCCTCCAGTACCTCTCTATATATAGGAGGGGTTTGGTTCTAGGTTCCCAATCCCCAATCAATGCAGGACTAAAGAGGGAGTAAAAAGTACAAGTACATCTTTGGTTTTACAACTTTTCGGGAAGTTTCACAACCTGTGTGCGATGAAACGATTGTATCACATGCAAGACAGTCATTTTGCTAAGTGAAACGGTCATCTGAGATGTGATACGATCATATCGTTAAGAGATACAGTCATTTTTCTCTTTTCCAGTCATTTATGAATTGGCAAATCATTTCCTAATTAATGTCATGCATTAATGTACTTGTACCCCAAGCATGTTCAATTGAAATGAGTTCGGGAAAACCCCAGAACTTTCATTCATCCCTATCGGGCCATCTCACACAAGTGAGATGCCCGTCTCACTCACCCAGACAGTTGTCTAGTGAGTTTGAGTCGAGCCAATCAGTTCAACATTTTAAATCGGTCGGTTCATAGGGAAGAACTAACCCAATTCAATTTCTGATATGTTTGACAACCTAAATGACCGTCTCAACACTTGAGACATCCATCTGGCTACCCAAACGGCTGTCTCACCTAGTAAGATGGTTGTTTGGCAGTTCTGTCAGCCAATCTGTCGATCAATTGTGTGAATTGAGTACCTAAACACTTTAGTACTTAATTCAATTATCATTCAAGATCAAACTCCTCTTCTAGATGAGTTCCTATGTGTGTGACCCTATAGGTCACATATCACGTTGGTAGTGAATGTCCATAACTAGCTTATGACATCACAAGCAAAGACTGGTGCCTAGTCACACATCATTGCTACCCAAGTGAATGGAGAGTTGGGGAGCAACTTCAACCTACAATATCTGTATGGTGTTAGTGTTTGTATAGTTCCTTTTTCACTGATATCCAGATTGAACTAGACACATGGATCAGCCACCCTCATTATTATTTAATCTTATTCCTTGAACCAGAGAAGACTACATGAGATATATGTAAGCTCAATATCATATATTGACTCACATCCATATGGCCATAATTTTCTCAGTCTCTCAAATCAAGAGGCCTTGTATATCATATTCCTGTCGAAGGGACAAATCCCATATCTGTCGTTCACAGTCAGTCCCCATGTGTCAAAGTCACCCAATCATCACTGTTATAACAAACCATGTTTTAAGACTATGTTTGATGATGTTAAAGTGTACACAACAACATGTGATGATTGCAGTGATTTTAGGTCTAAGAACCAAAACCACCACCATCACTGCGAAAGATGATTACGAATTTCATGATGATGGCTTCCATGTGTCAATCTCACAGTGGGTTTGTCTAATACACTGTTATCTAACATGTATCTGTGTGCTTGGTTTGATATTGCCATATCATGACCAATGAGATTCAAACATCAACCAACTCACACTCTTATCTCTTGTGTCACTGTTGTCTATCAACCTTCTACAATGACAACCGATTAGGGACATAATGAGAAAATGTATATGTACTCTTAACATCTGTATGATCTTATTTCTTCCAAGTCTAATACTTAAAGACATCCTTCATTGAGTAGTAATATTCTCTAGACATTTATTATATTAGTCATTATCTCATATTTGAATATACAAAATAAATTGAAAGCTTGCCTTTGTTATTAATCAAATAATTTATATGTTATGTCATTGCAATCATCATATGATTGGCTCTCTAGGAATACATACTAACAGACTCCCACTTTCACTTAGAGACAATCACCCACATATCTCATCCCAAGTAACCTAACATAACCATCATGCTTCTACTGCCTAAGTACTTTTATAGTGGGTTTAGCAACGTTTGCTTTAAGTCGGTATTTTGCAATTTTTTCATCTCTTTGATGCACGACTACTCATATGAGATGGAAGAGACATAGTATGCTATCCGAGATTCCAATCCTAACTAGTACCTCCATTGTTTTCATCAGTATTTCTACTATGTCATTAATGGTCTGGAACGTCACACAAGTTCACCCATATGAACTTTTTGATCCATACAGTGTCTTCTATTGTTATGATAATATAGATATACTTGGATTCTTTTATAGATTTGAACATATGTTATTAGCTCAGAAACCTTTCTAGCTTATAGTTCTCATTTAATGTCAAACATAAATTTAGATTGTGATTATTTTGTCAGTTTCGAAGCTTGCATGGGTGTAACCCTTTACATCCAACTCTTCCTTATTACCATAGCTAAGGAACCAATCTTTTAAGTGCTTTACAAGCACCTAAGGATGTTCATTATGGTAGTTCAGTGACTCTCACTAGTATCTGACATATACCCTCTCGTCATGTCCAATACATATAAGATTGCTAGGTAGGTATATATATGTCTTCTCATCATGTCAAATACATTGAGATGTATGGATATCCTCTCGTCGTGTCCAATACATATGAGATAACATGATAATTACATAGCATTGCATTCAAGATAGATCCAATGGCATTTATCCATGTGTCCTTGTTCTTCATAATAACTAGGACATTAGGCTCTTGAAAGACTAACTCCATGGAACATGGACAAGTTTTTTCTCATTGAGTCTTACATGCTGAATCCTTCAACATCTTACCAATGTATGTACTTTTACTTAGGTCAAGAAGCTTTCTAGATCTATCTCTATAAACCTTGATCCCTATCACATAGGATGCTTTGCCTAATCCCTTCATATAGAAGGTACTTTCCTTGCTAGGTTTTAATATTTATAGGATAAGTACATTATTCTACATCATTATCTAGAATATCAATATGCTCCCACTTAATTTTTTTGTAATCACATATTCCATCTTCATTCTGACTCAGGTCAAACCCTTTGACTGTCTTCTCAAATCAAAGACTCCAACTCTGAGATGATTGCTTCAATCCTGAGATTGACCTTTGTAGCTTATAGACTTTATTTGCGTTAATGGATATATAAGACCATTAGGTTGTGTCACATGCACATCCTCTTAATTATTCTAATTAAGGAATGCAATTTTAACATCCATATGCCAAATCTCATAGTCATACTAAGCTGCAACAACAAGCATGATCCAGATGGATTTAACCTTGGTAACTGGTGAAAGACTTCATCACGTTCAACACCTTGAACTAGTTTGAAAATATTTGCACCCAATTTACCCTTCTATGTTGGTCTTCTTATAGAGACCCAAATGCACCCAATGGGTTTTACCCCTTGAAGTGGATACACCAAGGTTATACCTTATTGGTTTATATGGTGTCCATCATTGATCTTATGGCCTTAAACCATTTCTCAGATTCTGATCCCTCATTAGTTTCTAGGTAGTTTGTTGACTCATCTCTATGATAAACTCACATGCCTTTTGAGTTGATAAGACATCATAATCCATCAAACTCAAGGTGTGTTCTACTAGAACTATGAGTTCTGTGTTTACATAAGGAACTTGAGATTCCACAATAGTTTGTGTTTCTCCTTGTTCCTTGTTGTACCTCTTTAGGTTCAATGTTTTCTTATTTGTCTTGAACATTTTGAGTTCTACTTTTACTCCCACAGATTCCTTTGGAACTAATTTCCATTTATAAATTTAGCCATCCTAGAAACAAACACTTTGTTGTCAGGTTGGACTATAAGTATTATTCAACAAGATAACATTCAAGTGATTTATGGATAAAGTTTTTAAGAAACATTTTTCTTATATAAGACTTCAATCCTTATCACTAAAAAAAGACTCATCAGGACTCCTCCCATTCCATATCTCATATGGTGTCTTTTGAACCATTTTAGATGGTACATAGCATGTGCCCAAAAGAAATTGTAAGATCAGCTAGATTTTATTGATAGTCTCACCATAACATCGTGTAATACCTTGTTTCAGACACATCAATATGTTTCAAATGGAGTTCATTGTGATACACTATCACAATCTCTCCATAAGGTTCTCAAATGATTGGTTTATATATTTTAACATTAATCAAATCAATGTATCTTAATACTATACCAAGTGAGTTACTTATTTCATTCATAATGTCCTTGAACACTTCAAGAGATCTAAACTTGTATTTCATTAAATACAAATTTCAATATTTACTGATCATATCAATAAAATGTAATGAGGTACTTGTAACTATCTTTAGCATTCATCCAGAAAAGGTCTATGTACATTGTATGCACTAGTCCGAATGGAATAGTCAGTCTCCCACTACATCTACTGAAGATACTCTTGTCATATTGCACAACAAATAAGACATGCATGCCTCTATTTCTTCAATAACCAAAATAGTCTAGATAGCCATCACATGGATTCTAGAAATGCATTTCTCGTTACATGCTCTAGATAATAGTGCTATAGGTATTCAATGTTTGAGTTATCAAGTCATTCAATATATGCGTCATACACATTTATCTTTTCAACTATCAAGTATAGTTTATGAGACATAGGGCATCACCATAAAAGATCATAATGTTCTTGTCATAAAAAACATATGATGTTTGGCAAGTACACAATAGCAATTCACTAATTCTATTATGTTCCCATCAATGACAACCTTTAACTATAGTGGTAGAAACCCTTGATCCATATAGTTCTATCTTACTTCATCTTAGGTCCTTAAGTAGAGATCTCTATCTTTATCTTCTTCGTGAGATCCTCTATGAAGAGGATAATTCCTTTCCAATGTCCAGACAAGTGACAATGGTGGCATTTTCTTTTCTTTATCCTTTAAGTGTAAAGAACAAATTCATTTTAGACTTACCCTTCTCCATTATTTGAGTGTGGAAGACTGAGACTTAATCTTAGCCTTAGAACACTTCTTAGCCTTGCCTTATCCCTAGGACTCACTTCTGATGATCACCATCATGGATTTTTCCTTCTTCTTCCTTGCTTTGGTATAAACATGCCAATCATGTGATAAATTGACTATATGATTCATACAACACTTGCATAATCATATTCATGGTCAACACTTGATATAACAGAAATCTCACTCATTCCACATGTCCAATTACTTTGAGCACATGGAGTTCTACTGGATCTCCCTTTGTATATTTGCACCCAATTAGCACTTAGGAGACATTATACCTTCTATTCTTTACATGACTCTTAACATGTGTTATTATCTTGAGAATGTGCATGTTTTCATGTTGTTCATGCAACTCATAGTTCATACAACAGAGCATTAGGTATTCAAATGTCTAGGTCATCATTGCCATGCTTCCAAAGCTTCCAATACACATCCATTTAGCCTTAGGAGCATTTGGAACGAGTTCCTCTAGATATTGGTCTATCAAGGACATAGAGCTTTTGCTCATAGATGAGAACATTTATCAAAGTCCTTAACCAATTGTGGAACTTTTTTTTTTTGAAATCACCATGCTTCGTATACTAATTAGAACAAAATTGTCTTACAAAGAAATTAGGAATGTTGTCCCGACCATAAGCAGTGCTCAACTCTCCACGCAGGGCTAGCTGAGCTGCATTATGGGTCAAGGCATTGAGATCCCTCTTAATATGCGAAAAAGAAACATGCGTAAACAAAACAGATAGAGCTAAAATATCAGCAATGAATAGACCAAGGTGGTCCCTTCTTTTTCCGCCTTTGTTAATTGCGTTGATAACTTCCAGTGAGTTGGACTTGATGTGGATAACATCGACTTTCCAGAGAATAGAAAAACTCATGGCCCTCCTTATAACTTCCGCTTCCGCCAATGCTGCTGGCCAGTCCGCAGCCCTTTGTTCTCCAATTACCGCCACCAGCTTCCCCTGCACATCCAGTAAAATACCTCCCAGTCCCATCCGTCCACTGCCGCCAACTGCTGCATCGCAGTGAAGGCTCATCTCGCCATGTACTTGCGCACGACAGGGTGCCGTCTCATGTACAGAATTTGCTCGCTGCGTATTGTATTTTTGATAGTCAATAAGAAGGCCTTCATGCATGATGATAGCTTGTCGAAGCGATTTGCCGGTGTTGCCTAAAATTCTATCATTTCTATGGGTCCATATCCCCCACAACACCGCCATAACTTTACTAAGATCATCGTCTTCTAATCTGTCCTTCAGGTCCAATAAAGCTTCCGCTCCCGTCAAGTCCTTTAACCTGTTGAGATCCACTCGTATCGGCACCTGGTTCCATGCTTCCCTAGCTATGGAACAGCTGAATAGCATGTGGTTTATCGTCTCCTTTTATGTACCGCAAATAGTGCAACCTCCATCATCAACACAGTACCTATCCCACAAGCGTCCCCTCATTTCCAGGCCTCCTGTGCATAGTCGCCATAAGAAGTGTGCCAACTTCGGGGGCCAATGCTTCCTCCATACAAGGGACCATGCCTGTCCAATCTCTGTTGTTCGGCTTGATCTATATTCGGTTGTGCCCAGCAGCGCCAGCCAATATGCCGATCGAGTAGTGAAATCTCCTTTGCGGTCAGGCCACCAAACCGGCTCATCCTCATGCCTGCGAGCGCTAATAGGAGTGTTGATAATTTTCCTACAAGTATCTGACGTGAAAAACTGGTGAAGAATGTCGTAATCCCAGCTGCCTGTGTTGGCGTCAAGAAACGCACTAACCCACATCAATTCTTTTCTTTGAGATTGTCGAATTGGTTCCACACCGGCCTGTGCCCCCATGATCCAGATATGGTTCCATATATTTATGTTTGCTCCATTTCCTGACTCGCCAGTGTACTCCTTCTAGAAGAGTAGCTTTAGCTCCCCATAAACTTCTCCACGTGAAGCTCGGGTTATGGCCTCTACTTGCTTCTAACACTGACGTCCGAGGAAAGTATCTAGCTTTCAAAACATTGTAAGCAAGTGAGGTAGTATTTGTCAGCAGCCTCCATAATTGTCTCGTCAACAAAGCTTGATTTAACGCATGCATATCTCTAAAACCCAAACCCCCCGCCCTCTTCGGTTTACATAGTTGTGTCCAATTCAGCCATGAAATCCCTCTCCTTGTGTCGCCCGTCCCCCACCAAAACTTGGTAATGCAACTTTGAATCTCATTAATAAGGCCTGCCGGAAGTTGGAAAATACTCATCACATAAGAGGGAATCACAAAATACTCATCACTGGAAAAACCAATTGTGGAACTTTATCCATTTTGTCCTTCTAAAGGACTGATCGCAATTTGAATGTGTTTGTGTTTGACATTTGATTCTACAAAGAAATATTGCAACCTTTTTCAAAACATTTTGATTTGGTTTGATTTGATAGATTTGAGGATATTAATTAGGTCTTTAGTTAACTATCGCTCCCACTATTTTATTCGAATTGATAGCCCTCACTATCAGTTTGGAATATTGCAGTATACTATATTCTAGTGAGCCAAGACACTGATTTCATCAAATCATGAGCCAGCTAGGGCTGTCACCCACAACTTGATTCTATCGGGTAGGCAATCATGCCAATTGCATCATATGGAACTCTTGGATAGCTGATATGTGCAACTCCTTTCCATGATCATCGACATGCCTCTAGGTGCTTAATCCAATTAATGTCACCTAGTTAAGTCTGACCCAAAAGCCAACACGATAAATATGCACCCTGCTAGGGCAGACCCACATATCTACCATCAAACTTCCATGAGATAGACAACACACCACGTTAGGGTGTGCCCACATATAGTCGATTAATATTTTCATGTGTGTTACTTATAGAAAGCATCTAAGACTTAATATTTTAATGAAGGAGCTTTTATAAATACATATATTTTATCCAATCACCACATATATAGTATGTGTCATATACATGCTATAACCACAAATAAGAACATTCAATAAATAAAACACACAAGCGATGGTTGTGACCACACTGATGGAACTCCTTGGATCCACAAGGAGTTACTACCAGCTATGGTCCACATCATATGCAACTTGTTGTTGGTGATGATTTGTGATCGAATCAATCTGGGTTGATCGGTTCAACTCTTGAACTGGTCGGGTTGCCTCCTGGCCACTCAATTGGGCTCTTCTGAAATAGTCATCTGGTTCTCAGGTCCAAGCAACACCTGAACACCTCCAGGAGGTTGGTTGGGATACTAGTCAATCAGTTCATCCTCCTCCCATCGTGCCTCATCTATCCTGTAGTTGATCAGGTCGTCTTATGAGACAGTCATTTCACCTTTGTACATATCGTTATCTCACGTCAAAATATAAATTAAAACCATCCTATTTCTTATTATATTGTGTATGGGAAAACCTTGAGTTACATTTGAGGGGAAATAGGAAGAAGATCATTAATTTACATTTGGAAAGGGGAGAGAGAGGCTAGGTACATAGACCTATTAACAATAGGAATAATAACCACAACCATGCACACACAGATCAGGGGTTTTGGCAATAACCATGCTTCTCATCCACCATCAAAACTAATTTTTTGCCGACACATGTAACTTGCATATATATATATATATATATATATATATATATATATCATTTGGGTTCTTTATGTGGTTACTTAGACGGATGTGCACATCAACCCATTTAAATATTCATATCGCGTGCAATAAATAAACTCGAAAAAACCAAAAATATGATTATATCGATTATCTCAAAACATAATTAATTGATGTGGCTCTGATACAACTATAGGGAAATATGACATCAGGTAGGCAGCATAAACAAAAATTTTATTGTCATATTTCCCATTAACCAGGAGATCATGTCAATAATTGTGCAATGGGAAGGATGGTTTCACAAAGATATACCTGGTCCTAGAGCAAGTCCAGTGACAACCCTTGTTGATGTAGATGTGCACTCTATCGTGGACGATGGTTGTGTAACTCCTAGTCTCACTCGGACTCGTCTAACAACTCCTCCATAGACATCAGACTCGGACAACTGCTACAGTGGATCCTTAGATCTCACCACAGACTACAAGTTGACGTTGCCCTCCTAGTAGAAGACAAAAAACTCCTTCCTCTAGAGTAGTCCACACAGACAAACTAGAACTCCTGTCCTCCTATAGGAACGGATAGGAAGGAGTTGTCCCACCTGTTGGTGTACTAGTCACCAACATTCTCTCCCACAACAATGATCTTCAATTGTTTCTCTTCCGTGGCTATCCCTCCCTAGTCGGGTAGGACTTGCCTGGGCTTTCATGATTCCCACAACCAGAGAAGATAATGATTGTCATAGCAACTGATTCTCAATTTTTTGTGTAATAGTTGTGCTCTGGGAATCCCCCAGTACCCATCTATATATAGGAGGGGTTAGGGTCAAAGTTCCCAGTCCCTAAACAATGTGGGACTAAAGCGGGAGTGGAAAGGACAAGTAGATCTTCAATTTTTACAACTTTTCAAGATGTTTTACAACCTGTGTGTGACGAAACGGTCATCTCGCCAAGTGAGATGGTCGTCTCGCACGTGAGATGGTCGTTTCGCTAAGTGAAATGGTCGTCTGGGATGGGAAATAGTCATCTTGCTAAGCGAAATGGTCGTTTCATACTTTCCCAGTTAGATATGAATTGGCAAATCATTTCCTAATTAATGTCATACATTAATTTACTTGCGCTCCAAGTATGTACAATTGAAATGAGTTCGGGAAAACTCCATAACTTTTATTTGTCCCAACCGGGCCATCTTACACAAGCAAGATTCCTGACTCACTCACCCAAATGGTTTTCTTGTGAGTTTGAGTCGAGTTGATCGATTCAACAGCTTGAACCAGTCGTTTCATAGTGAAAAACTAAGCCAATTTGATTTCTGATATGTCTGACAACCCAAACGGCCATCTCAACACTTGAACGCCCGTCTAGTTGCCCAAATGGCCATCTCACCTAGTGAGATGGTCATTTGGTACTTCAGTCATCCAATCCATCAATCTATTGTATGAATTGAGTACCTAAACACTTTAGTACTTAATTCAATTATCATTCAAGATCAAAATCCTCTTCTAGATGAGTTCCTATGGGTGCGACCCTATAGGCCCCATATCACATTGGCAGTGAATGTCTGAAACTAGCTTATGACATCACAAGGAAAGAGTGGCGTCTAGTCGTACGTCATTGCTACCCAAGTGAACGGAAAGTTAGGGAGAAACCTCAACCTACAATCTGTGTATGTTGTTACCATGTTTGTATAGTTCCTTTGTCACTGATATACAGATTGAATTAAAGGCATAGAGCAATCACCCTCATTATTATTCAATCTTGTTCCTTGAACCAGATCAGACTTAATGAGATATATGTACAAGCTCAATATCATATATTGACTCACATGCATATGGCCATACTTTCCTCAGTCTCGCTAATCAAGAGGCCTTGGATATCATACTCTTGTCAGAGGGACAAATCTCATATCTATCACTTATAGTTAGTCCCCATGTGTCAAAGCCACCCAATCATCACTGTTATAACAACCCATGTTTTAGGATTGTGTTTGATGATGTCAAAGTGTACCCAGTGACATGTGACGAGTGCGGTGATTTTAGGTCTAAGAACCAAAACCACCACCATAACTATGAGAGTTGACTATGACGTCCATGATGATGAGTTCCATGTGTCAGTCTCATGGTGGGTCTGTCCAATACATTGTTCTCTAACATGTATCTATGTGTTTGGTTTGATATTGCCATATCATGACCAATGACATTCAGTCATCAACCAACTCACACTCTGATCTTTCGTGTCATTGTTGTCTATCAACCTTCCATAATGACAACTAATCAGGGACATAATGAGAATATGTATATGTAGTCTTAACATCTGTATAATCTCATATCTTCCAAATCTAACACTTGAAGACATATGTCATCTACTAATAATATTCTGTAGACATCTATTATATTATTCATTATCTCATAATTAAATATACAAAATAAATTGGAAGCTTTCCTTTGTTTTTAATCAAATCATTTATATGTTATACCATTACAATCATCATATGATTGGGCATACATACCAACAGAAACCTATTGTTGATGAAAATCCATGCTTTCCAATCCGGATTGATTGATTCAACCTTTGAACCGATTGGCTTGCCTATGGGTCGGTCATTTGGTCGTCTTACCAGTCGTCTGGTTCTTTTGTTCACCATCCGCTCGCTCCTCTAGTGAATCGGTTGCGTCCACCAAGAAATCGGTTCGGCCCATTCTTATGGTCCTCATCCGTCCTCCAGCCAGTCAGTTTCTCTCTGAGACAGTCAGTTGGCATTGTCAGAACGTATATCTTATTTGTCATAAAAGGAAAGTAAACTATCCTACTATTACATGATTACAAAGAAACCTCATTTTACATTCGAGGGGATCAGATGTAGGAAAGAATTAACTTTACATTTGGAAGATAAGATGGAGTCTTGGTACATAGACCGAGATAAAATAGGATTAACTAACCACACAATTACGCATAGAAAATAGGGGTTATTGGCCATAACCATGCTACACATCCATCGTCAAAAAAGCTTTTAGGATGACGCGTGTAAATAGCATATATATATATATATATATATATATATATATATATATATATATATATATAAGTTTGGAATTATCATGGTATTTGATTGGATAAGAAATTATTTGCATCGTATGCAATAATTAACAATAAAACCAAAATCTGATCATATTGATTATCCTAAAATGTAGTATATTGACGTGGCTCTCATACCACTATTGGGAAATATGGCGAAAATATAGGTAGCATAAATACAATTTTTATTGCCATATTTCCCATAAACCAGCAGATTGCGTCAATAATTATATAATGGAAATGATGGTTTTGAGGATATATCTGGTCTAGGAGAAAGTCCATTGATATATTCATCATCATTGTAGATGTGCAAATATCATCTAGTTTCTCTTGAACAGTGTTTGTGTAGCTCCTGGTCTACAACAGGGACAGTAGACTAGAACAACATCATCATCTACAACAACTCCTCTCGTTACGAATTATTGGCTGACAATGTACTTCTAGAAGTAGACAATGGCCTCCCACCTCTAGAGTAGTCCATACGGACCAACGAGAACTCTACATTGTGCTACTAGAGATAATGGGAAGGAGTTGTCCCCTATTGTCAGTGTACTAGTTAGCGAAATGATATCCCACAAATGATTCTCATTTGTTCACTCCCTCGCTATCCCTCCCTTTAACAAGTATGACTTTTTTGGGCTCTCTATTGGTTACCACAAATAGAGAGGACAGTAATTTTTAGAGCAATTGTGTCTTGAGAATCCCCCAGTATCCCTCTATTTATAGTAGAGGTGAGGTTCATGTTTCCAGATCGGTGTGGGAGTAAAAGGGTCCGGAATCATGAAATTTCTAATAGACGCAAACTATGAGACGGTCATCTCACATAATGAAATGGTCATCTTGTGAGCGAGACAATCATCTTGCATAGTGAGATGGTCGTTTTGCATAGTTTCCTATTCTAAATCAAATTTGCAATTCGAATCCAACTAATGCACAACATGACATTAATACTAATCCTTGATGCAATCGAATTACCCCATGAATCGAGCGTCTCTCTCACACGAGCCGGTCATCTTGTGATCACCAAATGGTTGTCTTGCTGAAACAAGCATGTCATTTGACATCCAAAAACCAATCGTCTTTCTCACACGAGACACTTGTCTCGTTCCCCAATTCTGGTAGAATTCAGCCAATTCAGTTTTTAATTAACCTGACAGTCTAAACAGTCAATCCAACACTTGAAATTGATAACACTAAGTCTAGTCAGTTGATCTATTACTGAATTGAATACCTAAATACCTTTAGCATTCAATCTAAACATCATTCATGAATATACACCTTTAATCCAATTGTATCATATGTGTGTGACCCTATAGGTCCAAAATTACATTGGCAGTGAATGTCCATAACAAACTTATGACAACACAAGCAGAGAGTGGTGCCTAGTTGTACATCATTTCTACCCAAGTAATTTGAAAATTTGAAGAACAAATTCAACCTACAATATGTGATTAGTTTTATAGTGATCATATAGTTCCTTTGTATCTAATTTTTGAATTGAACTCAAGGTAAAGAATTTTCATCCTCTCAATGTACAATCCATGTTCCTTGAACTAGAGCAGACTGTATGAGATGTATATGAGTTCACCTATCACAGATTCAATCACATAGTACATCTGTACATTTCTCAGTCTCGCTTATCAAGAGGCCTTGGATATCAAACTCCTATAAGAGGGACAAATCTCATCTACATCACTCACACTATCCCCCATGTGTCAAAGTTACCTAATCATCACCTTTATGGCAATACGTATTTTAGGATTACATTGGATGATGTCAAAGTATACAAAATGACATGTGATGAGTGTAGTGACTTCAGGTTTAAGAACCACAATCAGCACTATCACTATGAGAGATTTGATTCTAACTATCATTCCATGGTCTCCATATATCAATCTCATGGTGGATCTGTCTGACATACTATTCTTTAACATGTATCTGTGTGAGTGATTGGATATCATATATCATGACTAATGAGACTCTGTCATCAGTCATCACACACTCTAGTCTTATGTATTACTTTCGTCTACTTTTACTTCCACATTAATATCTGACTAGGGAAATAATAAGAATGCATGCACTCTTAGCATCTGTACGATCTCATTCTTCAAGTCATGTACTTGAAGACATACATCATCGAGTAATATCATTCTTTAGACATGTACTTAAGTGTATGTGTCAACATATCATGACTATGACAAACACAATAGACAAAATTACCTTTATTATTATCAAATCAAGTATTTAATGCAACATCCCAACTATCATATGATTGTCTCTCTAGGCATACATACCAATGAGTAGGTCTCGTTCCCCTATATGGTGCATTTGTGATTCTTTTCATGGGTTCTTGTTGTCAAATTTCTCTTCTGTTGGTGTCAAAGAAGCCTAATTGTTTGGTTCCCGAGAAGCCTAGTTGTGTGCTTGTTGTTTTTAATGTAGGTAGGGTTCTTTGTATTTGTGGTTTTTGTTTTTTGTTAATTTAGTTAAGGTTCTTTGGATTTGTGGTTTTTGTTTTTTGTTTTAGTTGAGATGATGCCTTGATGTTTGTTGGTGGCTCTTTTCTTTGATGTTCTATTTTTTTTTAAACTTGCGATGGAATACATTTGTGGCTTGGATAGATGAATACATTGTGTGTTGGGTCTTTTTGTTTAGAGGTGGTGTGGTACCCTCCACCATCTATTTGGGTTGGGATATGTTTTGAGTAGTTTGGGTAGATGATGGCCATGTTGTTTTCCTATGTCTATGGCATGTTAAGAGTTAAATCATTTATATGATTCAACCTTTTTTAACTCAAGAAAATAGTAATTATGGCTATTTTATTGGTACATCAACTTGTAAAGTACATACAAACATTAGTGAAATACAACATTTCACAGCCAAATTGAGTACCAAGAGAATTGATATCATGTATTAGGTGGAAGAATATAAACGTCTAATTATTCTAGTTTAGTAACCTTATTGGTTTTATGGAGTACATATTCATGTATACATTGTACTATGTTTCTGTTGGTTAGTATGCCCAGAGAGCCAATCAAATGATGATTGTAATATGTCATGATGTAATTGATTTGATAATAATAAAAGAGAATTTTGTTTATTCTAATTTATTTAGTTATGGGATAATCATGTATCGTAATAAATGTCTAAAGAATGATGATACTCGATGACATATGTTTTTAGGTTGAGGACCTAACCAATGAGACCATATGTATGATAAGAGTACATGCATTCTTATTATGTCCCTAATCAGATAAGACTATGTAAGAAAAATAGACAATAGTAATACACAAGACTGGAGTGTGTGTCGGTTGATGAAAGAATCTCATCATTCATCATATGTAATATCAAACCAAACACATAGGTAGTTGTTAGAGAACAATGTATCCGGTAGACCCACCTTGAGAGTGATACATAGAGACCATGGAATGGTAGTTAAAATAAGCTCTCATATTAATAGTGGTGATTTTGGTTCTCAAACCTAACATCACTGCACTCATCATATGTCATTCAATGTACTTTGACATCACCCAACATGACCTTGAATAAGGGTTGCCATAAAGGTGATGCTCAGGTACATTGTGACACATGTGGATTGATTGTGAGTGATGTAGATGGGATTTATCCCTCCTACTGGAGATGATATCCTGGCCACTTGATAAGTGAGACTGAGAAATGTATGACCATGCTCATGCGAGTCAATATGAGATATTAAGCTCATGTGTAACTCAACAGTCTGTTCTAGTTCAACAAACATGGATTTAAGTTGAGAGGGTAATGATTCCATTCCTCAAGATCAATCTAGATATTAGAGTCAATGTAACTATATGATAACGGTAACATTGATCACAGATTGTAGGTTGAAGTGGTTCTCCAACTTTACAATTACTTGGGTAGCAGTGATGTGTTTCCAAATACCACTTATTGCTTGTGATGTCATAAATTGGTTATAAACATTCACTTCAAATGTATCTTGGGACCTATAGGGTCACAGACATAAGATGCACATGGAAAATGAGTTTACTCATGAATATGGTTTAACTTGATTACTAAAGTGTTTAGGTATCTAATTTAAACAACATTGGTTGTACATTGGATGGATTGGAATTTGAATTGCCTAATTCTAAAGTGATTTGCCCGATTCACAATATGAATCACCTAATTCAGAAGTGAATCAACCATTTTAAAATGTGAATCAACCATTTCAGATGTGAAAAGACCAGTTGAGTGATTTGTATGACTGGATCAAGGATTATTGTTCATGTCATGTTGTGCATTAATCGTCACATTGAAGACAATATATTTGCAAATAGGAAATAATGTGAACCACCTAATTCAAGTGTTGAATCAACCTTTAACATATGAACTAATTGGGTAGTTATTCACAGCCTCCAAAAAATCATGAAATTCTATCTCTTTGACTTCCAGTTGATCTGGAAACTCTAACCCTCCTATAAATAGAGGGACAATAAATGCTTTCAGAAGATACACCAATAAGCTCTGATAATTGTTGTCCTATTATAGTTCTAGTAATGTGAGAGCCTGAGCAAGTCTTACCCATGAAAGTGAGAGACAAGAAGGGAGAGAAAGTCAATTCTAGCACATTGACATCAAAGGGAAAACTCCTTCCTGTTAGTTCCAAAAGAATGACAGGAGTTGTCAGTGGTTCATGTGGACTACATAGAGGCATGGAGGTCATTTCCACCCACTAGGAGGATGTCATTAACCATTGTTTGTGGTGCTACAACAGGTCACTGTCGACAAACCGTCTGGGTGTTGTTTATGAAAGAAGCACACAACTACAAAGGTAGTCGTTGGACTTGCTCTAGGATCATGTATATGTCTTACAACCTTTCTACGTAATCCATAGTTGTTGAAGTGACCCACTAGTCAAGGGGAACATGGAAAGAAATTTTTGTTTCCACTGTCATCTTTGTCACCATATTTCTCTACAATTTCTGCATCGATGTTCATGTCAACAAAATCACATACTTTCATCATTTGACACCATATATTGTTTCTTTCTTTGATGTTCAACTTAATCTCTACATTCAATAATATTGTTTTAGGAGAAATGTTAGTTTTATGCTATGAATAAAACATCTTTAAATCACCTATGTATATTATAATTGTCCATGAATCAAAGATCTCTAAATCCCCTACATATATTATAATTGTTTATTCTTAATATGAGTGATGCTTTCAAATGTTAGCTTAACTTTTGAACATATCTTACCATATAGATAGAATAGAGATCACATTGTTGCTCAGATAAAACACCAAAATCATAAGTTGGGTTCATCCTTTGTTAAAATCTAGAGTGTGAAAAATTTTCATAGTTGCATATGCAACCATCATGAACCATTGTTTACTGTGAAATGTAAAATTTAATGCTTCTATGTTATACAAATCCTAACATAGACATCATAGACAACTAATTGTTGTATAACACTATTTGGCACCAAACACTTGTTTATAATACAACATAGACGTACAAAATGAAATAACTTCATTTGTAGAATGTGTTAATATGGTACTATATAATAAAGTGGTTCATTTATACTTGTCCCTGGAGTTAGCATTATTCCTTTTCATGTTCCATATACCATGAATGTATTCACATCTTCTATGAAACTCTTGTATATCAGCTACGATCTCAGTAACATATGTTTTAGTAGATGTAAGGTAATCAACAAACGTTGTCCAGTGTGACATAATGCTTCTCAAAAACAATAGATGGTCCATCATCACGTCTGTCAACAACTTCAAATTTATAATGTTGTGTTGGAACTAATAATTTTGTACCCTAATTCCACATGTATATGAAGTCGTTCCCTTTTGGTGTGTGTATCTAAATGAGATTTTTTTATCTTCAAATTGATCATTTTTTGCATACTCTTAGTCCATGTACCTCAAGTAGTACACAGTAGCCTATATTCATGGATTAGCATTCCAATAGTCATCACCTTTGAGTATTCATGTGACCATATAAGTACCAAAGTTGTACAAAGTTCATGACATACAAAATTACAAATATGTTTGTGCATATCAAAACATTATAACACAAGGCCATGAAGAAAATGTACAAAAATGCACATTAAAGGTCCCACAATTTGGTGTTTATGTCATCCCTTAGTCTATCCGTGGATCTAGTTTTCCTTTGAGTTGCATCTCCATCCAGTGGTTTTATTTCTTCTTCTCCATCGACCTTGTTTATTAATTCTTTTTAATCTATAATATGATTTGTTATCCGGTGTCACCTTATGAGGTTGTATGATCTACAACATGAAATTATTATGCAAGATCGATTAGATATGGAAAATTTTGGTAGATGTGTAGGAATGGTGAAGCTGCTCTTCCATGTACTGAATGTCAATCACATTATTGTTCCCATGGTTGGACATCTCCAATTTTATATTGTGTTCACATCATACGCCCATGTACTCAATTATATGATATGTTGTGCTTTAGAATAGTGTGAGAAACTAATATGTCTTTGTCTTGCCAACATTGACCATGTAGTATTGATCCTTGGGCATGATAAAGTTTTTTTTAGCAAAGTCCCACATAATACACACATTTACTCCAGTGAACCCCATCATCCGCTATGAGGAATGTGAAACAATATCAGATTTCACCATCACCATTACATTCATCAAGACAAATATGTTTCTATTGCAATAGAAATTTAACATGCCCCTAAAATGAGAAAGTATATGCTCACCTCAACAAATGCATCATGTGAACAAGTAAATGGTAGGATTCTGATATACAACATGGCTTATTGCAATAGGAAAATCACACCTTGAAGTTGGGGAAAAGTTGAGAATTTTCACTAATGGTGTGGTGTGTTGTGAAGGATGTTTGAGGGAGTTTTATATATTTTTGAATCAAGTCAATAGTCCTATTAAAAGTTCATTAAAATGATGGGTAATAATATCACCAAAATGGATATAGTCCTCCACCAAGTTGAGATTGGTATTACCATGCCTCGGACATCGTAGAAAGAAGCACACTAATTAAGAGATGGTGACTCCCAATATGAATTTTATTAGTCCATTTTGTTCTAGTTTTTCTATAACTGTCATGGTAATTGGAGAATTGATGGGAAATATGTAGTACACTTTGTGTGCATGCTCTCACATAATATCAAAGACTTTCTTATTAACTCGAGTAATGTTAAGTGACCATGGGCTGGAGGTGGTTGTCATTGAGATTATCATGCATGTCATTTATAATATTATTGGGTATTTCCCTTTGCTACAAAGTACAAATGATAAAGTGTTGTAGACAATAATAGCTCATGTGCCCATGTATATGGTAAGATCTGGTCAATTTGATCCAATATGCCTACTTGAATGTCTAATCACAAAAGTCAATAATAAAGTTAGGTAATGACTAAACTAAACAAAATTATTATTGTCATAGATAACATGATAACAACATTTGGATGGTCTGAAAGTATGCATTGCAGTCATAATTACTATAAAAAAACATTGTAGCCAAAGACTATAATAGTAACATTAAATATGACAAACCATGTAATGAAATAATGTTAGGTAGTTATGCATACACAAATAAAGATGTAGTAATGAAAGGAGTTGATTATTTTATCACCCTACATATGTCCCTACTAGGGTATCCTTCATAATTTGATATTTGAAGTCATAAGCATCTATGGATGGTTGAGTTGAGATAGATGACTTGTTGGAATTGATAATTTGTTTGGAGTGAGGCATGTCCAATGTCTACACTCTTATCCTTGTAGTGGGTGGTGGTGGCCACATAGGAGAAGTCACAACTAAATCATTGTGAATTAATTGGAGGCAGGATACGGTTTTGAACTGTCAAGAAAACCCACATAGGGAAACCCAAGAAATTATGGACTAGTACTTTATGAAAATATATTAGAAGTCATGTTTTATGGGTTTAAAAGATGGCCAAAATCAATTAGTCAAGATGAGTATGAATGCAGACTCCATTGACAAAATTGCAGTAGGAAAGGCATTAGAAAAGTGGTCAATTGTGTCAAAGTATCCCCCTTCTCATGTGAATGGTTTTCTATATTACAATTAATCTCATTTACATTCTCATATGCTTGAGAGAACCAATAAACTACAACATCAGTTAAACCTAGAGTCAAATCCATGATGTTACACTTCCTTTGCCCAATACTAGTAGAATCAAAGGTCATATGGATTGTTCGTGGGGGTTCCATCATTGAGGTTGACATTATTCATGTCATTAGAGATCATGTTTCTCATAGGTTGGTTCAAAGGAGTAGATGGAGGTTGGGGATAAGCTTCTACACTATTAACAAAATCTTCATCAAGATCTTGGATATGTTGAAGTGTTGCCCAAGGGAAACATCACAATGTTGTAAAAAAATGCATGGTTTACCCCTTGTAATGTTTTGACCACCAAACAATTCAATATCCTAATACTGGGGGAGGGTCTCTTCAACAACCTGCCTTGTCTCTATAAGGGTTAATTTGTGAAGGAGACAAAAAATATTCACAAAAAAGATGATATCACAAGGAAATGTATTTAAGTGTCTTACACAAAACAACTCACCTCCAATAGTACAACCATTCTAGGGTGCCTAGATGGAGTGATTTTTTTTAAATCCTTGTCATAATAAAAGTTTTTGTGTTTTTCTATGGCATAAAACTTAACATAGAACTTTTTGGATTCTTCCAACATATTTTTGTTTAATCCAATATTATATCATAGGTCATATCATTGACTGGAAATCAAGTTAGAATGCCTCTAAGCTTCTCCAGTATATTTTCTATCAATGCACCTAGGTAAGTTGTGGTGACAAATTAATCACGCAATAATATCTCCATTCATTTCCCTACCAATGAAACACACTCACTGTTAACCTCTCAGCATTGATAAAAATATATAAAATGATGTATTTGTTAAATATTAGTAGGTACATTTCGGTACCAATTTGTTTTTAATTAAAAATGCATAACCATATTCTAATAATATGGTGAAACTAAGTATGCACATAGTTAAGTTTGGTAATGTGCATATAAAATTTGGTAATACAAATCTATAGTAAAGGAAGATGTAGTACAAAGAAATGCAACCACAAAAATATGGATTATAGTTGGATGTATGCCACTCTACTTTCTATAAAAAAGAAATAAGTAGAAACTATGTACACATTGATTTCATATTTTGTAGAAAACCCTACTTAGTAACTACATAGGAACAACAAGATGACATTGTATCAATGTAAACCATGATATGGATGCTCATTTCAATCCACTAAAGGAAAAAAATCCATCAAGTACAACACATTAAGAGAACAATCAAATTATTTGCATCTAGTCATTTTACCTAAATAAAACGTATCAACCCAATATGATATTCTCCTAATCAAAATAGCATAACCAATCCTATAGTTCACAATAAAAGAATTTCGATTAGGACAGACGATTTGTATGAGAAAACTCTATCTGAACCACAAATGATTGTTGGAATGAATGGCCAATTGAATTTTTTCGTAATCTAATTGACTTGACAAACTATAGTAGCAATATATGAAGTTGAGATAGGTATGGATGAAATAATAAAAAATTCAGTTTTCTATTAGTCTGAACCAACAATCAAATTAAAATACAATGGATGCAAATGAAAAATGTCTTACTATTGAAATATGCCTTATTTTCTATTTGAATAATTCCAACTAAATTTTGAAAAACTAGTTGGTTGGAATGGATTCGAAAACATGTCTTTCTCCTAACTCAAATGTCACAATCAATTGGAACAAAACAAAATGTAAATAAAGTAAGTTGATGAGAATCAAGTAGGACTTGAATATATGTATATATAAAATCTAACTCTACCACAGAAATGGTTCAACCACTAATCTTATGATGAATGAACCAAACCACACAAAGAATGTCAACTTAAAACCAATGATTCATTGCATAGTTATTGTGAAATCTTTCGGCATGTATTTCAAGGAATGGGCAGCTTAGTTTAACAAAACAACCTACAACTACAATATGAACGGAAATAATCTACTAGTCAGATTCACACAACTAAATTAAGTAGGGATGCAATTGAAATAGGTATCATTTTATATGTGAATAAATTACAGCCAGATCAATAGAAATGGATTGGTTTCAATAAATATAAAACTAAATTTGATACTTTAATGAATGTAACAACTTAATAAACAAGATGCTTCATTTTTAAAAAAATAGCATTGGATACAAATGCCATAACAATTATTACCCCAACTCAATAAGCATAATGCAACATGTAAAGAAGATACAACATAATCCCTTGGGAAAAATATATAATCCTAATGTTATAGAAAAATGTAACTTAAAGAAATCTAAGAGGTTGTACAAAGTTGTTGAAATGTAACAAGAGGCCCTTAATACCTAGCACAATTTCCCAAACCAAGATGTTATCTTATAGACATGGCTCACAAGACTCGCATAAAGATCATTTCAATTATAAGTCAAGGAAAAAGCATTAATATCATATATTTGATGGATATGAAAGGAACTACTCGCAATACAAATGTAAATGTGTAAAAATGAAACTATGTGTGAACTAAATATTGAGTTGAGATAGTACCAGGGTAAGTATCTACATGAACCATATAGGGAAATCCAATGCAAGAAAAAAACACATGAATCAACCACAAGTGATGATGAAAACATAATATAATGCTATAATCAACATCACACAAGTCATTGTGTACTCTAATATTTGATACGTATTAGTGTCTAACTTGCAAGAATGGTGTTTAATACATATAATGGAAATGAAAACACACTCTAACTAGAAAAACTAGCATAATAATGAAGAATAGTTAGATTCAAAGTCATAGGATGAATTATACAAAACAATAATTTGACTTGATACAAATGTGCTTTATAAGACACTCACTATGAATAGATTCCAAATGAACCATGGAAAGAACATTTGGTTCAATAAAATGGGAAAACAAAATTTTCTTATAATCCGATTGAGTCCATGAAATCTTGTAGAACAAGATGCAAATGACCAAGTCTGATTGTCAGTAACAATAAATACTATCAGAAGAATTGGAAATGATTGGTTGGACGAATTAGTCGATTTTTAGTTTGCTCCTAATCTAGCTGATTCAACCGAATCCAATAAAAAAAATTCAAATGCACTAGGTAGGCATGTCTATGTGAATAAATAGCAAGTAAAGCATCAAAAAATGAATTGGTTGAATGAACTCAAAAAATTAATTTGCTCGTAATCATATTGAGTCAACCAAATGCAGTACTACAAGATGAAAATGACCTAGGAATACATGTATATAATAATATACTGAATAGTTCAATTAATGGGAAAATGAAATTGTCACCTAATCTAATTTAGTCAACTAAGTCCAATAGTTCAAAATGGGAATGACTACTGAATAGGTGTCAAATGAATAATTAGGAAACTTATTGGCAGTACTAAATTGACCAATTGAATTGTCTCCTAGTCTGAATCATAAAATCAAATTTGTTAGCACATGATGCAAATCAAATAGGTACCACTCTAAGTGTGAATACATTCCAACGAAATCATGGGAAAATTGTTTGGTTTTATTAAGTGGGTAAACTAAATAAGTTCCAATATTTGAATTTCATAACCAACTGACATGCCATATAATAGAAGTCAAGTGGGTTGATGCAAATGAATAGAGCTCACTTTTTATGCTAATAAAATCCTAGTGAACCATGTAAGTGGTTCAACCACTAACCTTGTGATGCATGAACCAAACCATACAAGGAATGCCAAATTTAATTTTTTTCCCTAATAAATATTAGTTGTCTAGTTATGAAAAATGACACTGAATATATAAAATGGGATTAATGTCTACTACTAAATAAATATATGCCATAGAAGTAATGGAACCAAATAGACATTATAGAAGGTCAATAGAGATCTAATTAACACTTGATTGGGTAAGTTGTGTGATAAATACAAGCATGTAATGCCAATGATGTTTGTCTTATATGAAAAAAACAAACAACAACTAAAACAAGACTAATTGAAATTGCTTTTTTCATGACTGACACAAATGAAACTAGTAGAATGGGATGCCAATTTTTTTGTCTAATTTAGTTCAAATAGATACTGGCTAAATAATGGGAAATATGATTGGTTGTATGAAATGGGTCAACTGGAATTCTCCCCAGTAGTAATGCCACAATAAACCAACACAAAACATGATGCAAATGAAGTATGTTGAAAAAAATAAACTATATTTCAGTACATATATGAACAAAATCCTAGTGAGCCAAGGAAATGTTTCAATCCTTGACCTTGTGGTGAATCAACAAGCAGATGCAAGGAATGTCAGTCAAGATATAATTCAATTTATACATATTTGTGAGACTAACATCAAAATCATGACCATTAGTAAGATATAAATACTTTAAATATGATAGATACTATATGTTTGATTATCAAAAATGACAATTATAGTATAGAATGTCATTGTTTTGTATTGCTAAATAAATGATGACATCCTAAAAATAGAACCTATTGAATAAACATTATCATATGACAACGAAGATATGAAATTGGATTGGGTAGGTTGTGTGCAAATATGGCCATGTAACGTAGCAAAAGGGTGGCTTGTTTGAAGATAACAAACTATTATTAAAAACAAGAACTAAAGAAAATTTCTCCTTGCATGAATCACACAAAGAAATTCAGTAGGATAGGATGCATAGGTCTCACTTCATTTATGAATAAATTTCAAATAAATCATGGAAAGTATGATTGGTTCTAATAAATGGTTAAATTGGAATTTTTAGCATATTTGAAATGTCACAACTCATCAACATGACATGTTAAGAAAATCCAGAATGTTGATGAAATTAAACTAGGGATCACTATATGTATGAACAAAATTTGAACTGAAAATGAAAATGGATCAACCATTGACCTTGTGATGAATGAAAATCAAACCATGGAAGAAAGTCAAATTGAATTTGTAATCCATTTATTCATGATTATGACACCATCATCAACACCATTACATTAGAAGAAAGCATGTACTTCAAATCCTAATATATGTGTCTCGTTATGAAAAAATGGCATTAAATTATACAATTTTGATTGTTGTGTATTTCTAAATAATCATATGACGTAGTAGCAATGGCAGCAACTAAATAAATACTAATGGAGCTTTTGTCGACAACGGATTGAGTACGTTCACGTAATGCATTGAGAGGTATCTTATTTGAATGTAACAAACTACAATTAAAAAAAGCTAATTTTGAAATTCCTCCTAGCTTGTATCTCAAAACAAATTACAAAACCATATGATGGTGATGATCTAGGTCTCACTATTTGCGTCGATAAAGTCCAAGTGAAAAATGAGAAATTGCATTTTAAATAAAGTGGGAAAATTGGAACTTCCCCATGTTCTCAATGTCACAACCAATCAACAAGACACATGATCCAAGTTAAGTAGGTTGATGGAAATAAATTATCTCTTATCATGTGTACTAAAAAATCTGAGTGAATCATCCAAATGGTTCAACCATTTACCTTATGGTGAATGAACCAAATCATGCAAGAATGTCATATAAATATTATGATACACATATATGTAAGTAGAACATTGACATGAATGCAGGAAACATGTACATTAAATCTTAATAGATATTAGATTATTATGGAAAAATGATTTTGAGAATGTACAAACATCAATTATTATGTATTCCTAAATAAACATATGGCATGAAATTAGATTATTATAGAAAAATGATTTTGAGCATGTACAAACGTCAATTATTATGTATTCCTAAATAAAAATATGGCATGACTGTAAAGGCACAAACCGAGTAACATTCCATTTTAGTTTATTATCTCTAACTAAAACATGATTGGTTAGGTTGTATGAAATATATGGGAATGAAATGTAGGGAATGGATAGCTTATGTAAACAAAACAAACTACAACTGGAAGAGAAAAAACTAAAATTGCTCCTATCCTGAATCACACTAACAAACTAGTATGACATGATGCAAACGAGGTGGACATGACTATATGTATGAATAAATTCCAAGTCAATTATGGAAAATACGAGTGGTTGCATCAAATGGGTAAACTGAAATCTGCTTCTATTGTGAATGCCACAGCCAATCAACATAGAAAATGATGCAAATCAAGTAGGTGAACCAAATGAACTTTGAATAATTGTATACAGAACAAAATCCAATTAAACCATTGAAATGGATGCATCATTGACCTTATGATGAATAAACCAAACCACAATAGGATGGTTAACTTGATTTATGTGAATCATTTATATGGGATTGGTATTATGACATCAAGATCCTCACATTTACTACAATCATATGTGTCAAGTATCATTGTCTGTATGAGTAAATTTGAAGTCATCATAGAAATAAAAATTACTTGACTGAATGGAAAACTTAATTTGATCCTTATGTGATTGACCCAACCAGATCCTAGTAGCATGTGATGCTAATGAGATAGGTATATGTATATATATTAACAATACCAACCATATCATAGAAAAATATATGTATTTAATTAAAGGAAAAAAAGAATATGCGCCTAAGATGAAATGAAAATGAGAAACATCTTATTATGTGAAGATTGTACATTAACATGCATAATTTAATAATAATGAACCCAGACCAATAAACATTAAACTATGTTAATGGAAGATCTAGTTGGTACTTATTTTGATTCTTTTGTATGAAATAAGGAAATGTAATGCCATGAATGGGTAGATTAGTTGGAAAAAAGAAACTACAAATAAAACATGAAAATTTTGAATTTGTTCATATACTAAATCAAACAAGCAAATATATTAGTGTAGGATGCAAATGAGATAGTCTCACTATCTATATGAATGAATCCAAATTGAATTGTGAGAAAGTTGATTGGTTGGGATAAGGGGAAAATTGAATTTTTTTTGTAAATTTAACAACAAAAATATTTATCACAACTTGTGATGCAAATAGTTTTGCTTGATTCAAATGAAGTAGGTATCATTGTATATATAAATATAATCCTACTAAACCATGGAAACATGTCAAGTAAAAAGCCTATAATGAATGAGCCAAGCATCATAAGGAAGGTTATCACAGATAACTTATTACCCTGATTTGAATCTCACTTCATGGGCGTACAATACTAAAGAGATTAAAGCTTCCATCTCTAAGTGAATAAAATATTTAAAAAAACATATACAATAATTGGAATGAAACTTTATTTTCATCATTAGAATGAACCTTTCAAGGTTTGTAGAATGAATAGAAGGCAAACTTGAAAAAGAGATAGATGAGAAAATTGGGTCCAAATCTACTGTCTCGAGCACGTTGTCCCAACGTGTCCCCTGTTAATCTTGACCATACACACACCGCATTAATTTTTTTATGGGCGGGTTTTTGGGTAAATGTGTTGTAGGGATTTTCTAGGACACAACCAGGATAGCAAGTCCCATACAACAAATTTGGAGGTGAGGACACTAAACTTTCACACTAATTCTAGAACTATTTTATATTAGAAGGTTCCCTCATAAAATTGGCTTGGTGAGATTTATTCCTCAATTCATCAAAGTGCCATAATCGACAATGGAAGCAAGATCTTAGAAATTCTTCAAAAAACATCTTTCTTTAACCTGATATGGAAAAAATGAAACATGATAATTGCAAATGCATTGCTACACTAGCAATGAAACATTGTACATTGCATAAGAACATAAAATCTTGGAACTAAAGTAACACTAGTAAAAATAACATCTATCTACAACACACTAAAAAAACACATCATGTTTTATTTAATATTTCTATTATACAATTAAGACCTTAATTTCCTCATTCAACTAGGTTTTGTGAGATTATAAGCATCTGACCTCTTTGCACCCACAAGTGGGGTTTTATAACATTTATTTATATGCATGAAATCCTCTATATACCCCAAACGACTGGATCTATTAGCAAGTATTAATATTCATCTAAACCTCTCTACACCCTCAAAGGTGAGGTATTGTTTCACTTACTTTATTAGCATTGCATCTCTCTACACCCAAAAGGTGTGGATCTTTTCGTTGCATTATTTTACATGTAACCCTCTATACACCTGAAAGGTGAGGCCTTGTTGCACTTACTTTATATGAATTAAATCTTGTCTACAGCCCAAAGGAGAGGATCTTTTGCATCTCAATATTTCTTTTTGAGGTATGATGTATTTATCACATTATGTCAAAGGTTTTCTAAAAATGTATATGTAACATATCAAAACTTTGACATATTCTCTTTTTGGCCATTTCCCAATATTTTCTTATCATTTCTATCCTTTTTGGCCTTGATGCCTAAATTGTGGAATTTATAGTGGTTTGGTGAAAATTTGTTCAATAAAAATACCAATGGAAGGGTTTATGCACAAATACCTTGATGAAATATTATTTAAGGATCTAAAATGTAAAATCATCGCTTAAGTGGAACAATTGTAAATAAATCCATGTTAGAAGTGTAAGGACCCAAAGCTTACTTAATGTATTAAACAAGCTTAAATACCATAATTAAGTACTATAAACCTTAATCTAAACTTTTGAGGTGTTTTGAAATCATGAGACAAGATTAAGTTTCAAGTTTGGTCCAATTTGGATGTTGCTTGTACAAGTTATGCAATTATATGCACATTTTGGACTCTTATGCAATTTACCCAATTAAGATGTTTTATTTGTTATATGTCACATGCATTATAATATTTAGATATTCCCTTACCATTCTAGAGTTTTTGAACCATGAGTCACCTAGTTGCACCTTGGTTTGAAGGTGTTTCTCTCCAATGGCATTATAGGGATTACCCTCTTTATAAATGAGCTTATCTTTAAAAGCTATCAACCAATGGGGTTATTTCTTTGTTTGAAGGACGGTGGGAATGGCCTAGAAGTATCCATGGGCTTTCAGGACCGACATTTGATATACAAGAAGTCTCTATGAGCTGTCCTCTTGCATGGCCATGAAGCCCTAGGCTAACGACACATGGAAAGTCCCATAGACACCTCAAGCTTGCCCCCTTCTTTATAAAGCCATGTCAACCCCTTCCCACCTCCCAATCCAAGAAGAAATGCTCTCCTTATATTTCCTCCATCTTAGGGCAATGTTCCTACTCTATTTAGCCACGAAGGTGATGTCCCAAGGTAAAAGAGAGTGCTTACCTTGGTGAAGAAGGCTCCTAGGGTTCCAAATTTGCTCTATTTAGGGTATCTATAGCTCCTTCTTGATGATTTCGACCAAAAATACTAAGTTTCCTCCTTTCCTTCCCTGTTTTCATGATGTTATTATTCCTCCCACCTGTTTACAGGTTGGAACCATGGCCTTCCATGATGAAACCCCACCTAGAGCCTTAAACACATCATCTCCATGTTCTTTTGCTAGGGTTTTTCACCTCTAAAGTGGAGAAGGTACTTCTTGCTCGAGATAGGAGCTTTGTTGGAGAAATCAACCTCTCTAGCTCGGGAATCTTTTTGCTTGAACTTTTCCACCTTTCCTAGAGGCGAATTTTATAACCCCCATTCTCATATATTGCTTACTACATGCTTAAAACTCATGCTTCTAGGTTTAAAATCGATGTTCTCCATCACTATTTACCATATTCTTCTAGGGTTTTATTTTCTTTCTATTTTACCTTCTCTAGAAGATCTAGTTTGGTTGCCTATGCATCTCCAACCCTGATCTTGGGTCAAATGGTGTTCTCTCTCTCTCTCTCTCTCTTTTCGCTTATCTCGATCAGTTTGATGATGTGGCAATTTCCTTTTGGTCAGTTTTGAGAAATTCATAACTATTTATCCCCTTGTCCAAAAATAAAAAGAAAATATATTTTGAACTCTGAAAAATGTGCTCTTTCTAAAAAAAATAGTTTTGTTTGGTGTTTTGTCAAAAAGTGTTTTTAGAAAATGAATTAAATACTTAAAAATCAGCAAAAATACACTTTAACCTTCATAACTCCAAAATATGCAAAATTATATATTTTCTTAATTAGAAGAACCTAAATAGATCAATGGTGATGTTTTTAGAGTTTAAATTGAAGTTTTGTGCAAAAATTCAAAAATAGGGGTTTTCTTTAACATACCCTAATATGTGGTTATACATTGGAAATAGGAGAAACTGGTCTTGGACTCAATAAAGTGATGAAAGTTGGTAGTTGAAATCATAAGAGAGGTATGTTCAATCCCTATTTATGTATGTGCAATCCCTCATTATGCATGTGCAATCCCTCTTTATGTATGTGCAATCCCTCTTTATGTATGTGCAATCCCTCTTTATGTATGTGCATATCTAACCCTTTAGTTGGGATACTTGTGAACCAACCTTACTTTCCCTAATGAGGCTTTATTGAACCCAATTTCCTCTACTCATGAATCTTTTGATGTACTTGCCTCAAAATTAATATTGATGTTTTATTTCATGGGTCTTGGAACCCCACTACCATAATGCAATTATATGACTATTTATCTTGCCAATTTACTTCTTCTTATGCATGATGGTTTATTTGACTATTTAGATATAGTAGTGGTACTTATGTACAACCACCCATAGTAGGGCATGTGTTAATTCGCCCTAGGGAATGTCTTATTCTCCCTCTTATAAAAATATGTGTAGGTGACTGGGAATGTATTGATTCTACCCTCACCTATAGGTTGAGGACTGGTAGGTGCCTCAACCCTACTTAGTTAATGTAGTACAATATTGATCATTCATGCAATTTATTATTATTTGTTGGTTTTTGGCAAGAATCTATATTTTTTATATGCCTCATCCTCTTGGACCTCTCATCATGTGATGAATCCATATATGTATGCTTCAATGTTATCATTATCTTTTGTACTTGTTTAATATTTTGACACATACCTTGTTTCCTTTCCCTTTTGCTGGGTGCTCTCCCAACCACCCAGGTTAGGACAAGATGTTGAGTTGAATCAGGAGAACATAGCTTTGGGCATGGACCTAGCACTTGGATATAATGCTCTGGAGACAAGATTTGAAGTAGATTAGACTTCCCTCTATCTACATCCTTTTTGTTGTATCTTATTGTAAACCCTAATGGGAGATTTTGATGTACTTGTGTAATCTTTTATGAAAGTTGAATATAGTAGGTTATTTTTATTCCATTGCTACACTTTGGTATTTTGCATAGCATTATAATAAATTTGGAAAATTTATACATATTCCAACATACCTTTGAGTGTGTTTGGAATGGATGTTTTATTATTCAAATTTATTTTTAGTAGGGAGTGGATCCCACTCCTTACAGTATATACACACACATATATACATATATATGTATATATGAAAAGAAATACAATATCATATGTGATCACTTATTCCAGATGATAAAATATGCCTGTTTAAGATTCATACATACATAGTACAACCAACAATACTATAAATTTTATCAATATTAAGTATATAACATACCTTTTATATTAAGAGTATGGATCTTGATATATGAATATAAGATTCAGATCAATTTCATGTAATTCAAATATGCACACATTCTTCAATAAATAAGATATCATATTAAGGATCTCAAAGACCAAAATTAGGGCTTTGAGTTTCCATATTGACTCTAGGTGTGGTTACACATCCCTTTTTGACACAACCAATTTTTGAGTAGTCAAGGTTGAATCTTTATGAATATCATTTATCAACATCAAATGATGGTCTCAAACCTGGTTCATATTAAAATTAACCCTAAATCATAATAAGAATGTCAACTTTAGCGTTAACATGGGTTTTAAGATTCATTATGTGATTTTGGGTCTCTACAACTATATTCAAGTCATCATCACCATATTTAAGAGTCCTATAAGAATTAATTATCATTAGATCTAGGGTTCTTCAGCCATAATAACTAAGATGATGTCATTAGTTGATTTAATATAGTAAAAAATATGATATTAGAGGTATTAGTAAAATATGAGCCATGTCTAGGTTTCAAAAGTATTTTTAATTTATTCTCTCATGTTTCTAGTCGACTTCGACAATTTATGTGTATCATATGGCCAAAGGTTTGGTTTGCTATGTTTTAATCAAGGTCAAGGTTTTTTTCACCAATTCCATAAGAGATGGAAAGGAATATGCAAAAAATACAAATATCATCCCATTGGATCATGCTATTTGTGGTATGTATCTTCTCCACGTGGCCCACAGAAGGGGTCACACACCCTTTCCATGGTTCATTCTTAGTCTCCTGGCTCAAGGGCCAGCTTGGTCGATCTGTTTGTTGTACCAACTCCCTCTTGCTAGTTCACATCCGGAATACCACATTTTATTTCTTTTCTTTTGCATAACAACTAGATTCACCGTAGTAGGAAAGTCTAGTAAGCCTCCTACAATACACTAGGCATCACTATTAAGGTCTAACACCCCCATCAGACTCACCTAGGCATACCCATCATGCTCGGTGGGTGGATGGGTTGAGGATAGGCCATATCTTGATCCTTGGTTCTGGACCTCCAAGTCCCACCATGTAAAAAGTTAGGGGGCTGGGAATATGATTGTTTCTTCCATCCTCACTCGCAACTATAGGCACCCATGAGTTTGGGGAACCTCCAAGAATATCATGAATTATGGGTGACAATGTCCAAGTTCTTTCATGTTGTTAATTCCTCTTGTGCCAAATGGAGGAGAGGGGAAAGGAATCGAGGGATTTGATCTATGTAGTCTCATTTCTAAACACTGCATGCAAGAAATAAAAGGAAACATCTTATGATTTTAGATCAGAAAGGTTGGTCAAATGTGTAGGTGAATCATGATTGATAGAGATAATGGGAAAGTAGAAGTTTGGTTTCAACATATCTTTCTCCTCTGTGATTGTAGAAGCAAGATTATGAGTTTGCAACCACTAGATCATCATCTACCAGTCATCCTATTACCTCATGATTAACTGGTACGTCCTATAGACAAAACTAGGGGTAGCCTCTAGTTTGTCACATGGACACTTACTAATAAAAAATCTTAGTCATTGTTTAATAAATCAAACACCATTGAATCCAAATGCATTTTTATTACTTCGAGATCCAATATCATACAAATCAAGTATTCATTTATCACAAAATTTTTGAGAATATTCTTTAATTCTCTAAAATCCATTTTGACTGAGCTCTATTTAACCATTAAAACAACATATTTGTTAAGGAATATAATAAATCACATTAATATAATGATTATCAAATGATTTTCAGATGACAAAATAAGTATCTTTAAATTGTAAGTTCAAATTCCTTTGTCTACTGAGTAATCTTTGACAAGCTATAAAAAACCAAATTCTGACCTATCCTGAAATATATCATTAAAACCACAAAAATATTCTTCATAAAACTAAGTTATCTCTTGAGAAATTTCCATTTACTTTATATCTCATCGGCCATCGCTATTGATTATAATATCACATATGCTCAAAGATCATTACAAAATTTAATGTGGTCAAATCAAGTAACATTGCATTAAAAGAGTAACATATAGTGCAAAACTAATATATCAAGATGGTCAAATCAAAACTCGTAAACCAATTATATAACAATGGTATACTAAAATTAGCATATTATTATTTGTATGAAGCATGTACTCATGAAACCTAATAATTATTTACTATCTGGTTGTGAAAAATGGCACTTTATTTAGATATTTTTTAGCAATCCAATCAGCCACATTATTTGTCTCCCGACCTTCAAAAACAACCCTCTGTTTCTCTTACATTTTTCACTAGATATCAACTATCAATTTTCCATATAAAGGATTGATACTATAATCCTCATAGATCATTTCAATTGAGGTTTTGCTATTAGTTGCAATAATATCTTTATCCATCTTGCATTCAATAGCTACAACTAGGGCTAGGTTGATGACTTGTAACTATACCTCTAGTGCTCCATTATCTGTCATATTTTCCCCAATACCACTATGACGTCTTCATTGCAATCTCTCATGATTGCCATAATAGAACCTCTCTTCCCTTTCAACATCTATATTGATATTAATAGTGATATTAGATGGTTTTTTCCAGTTGCCATGTTGCACCCCTAGATTCACAACACAAGGTTCTATCCATGCTTCTTAATTCAACATTACCTCTCTTCTGATGTTATTAACCTAGTGAGAAGTGGTGGTTTTATTCTATTTAAATATCCATGGGTTTCTACATTTTCACTCATACCAATATGCAATAACAAATGTTGTGGTGTACTAGATTTTCTGGTCAAGTTCCTGCTTATCCAATTTGTAAGATGTAGCTCATTTAGAAATGTATCCATGTCTACATTGATTAGAAGATTGGACTAGATATCCTTCATGTGTTCACATTCCTGCAACACATGCAATACATTTTCCTCATGTTTCTTGCAACAAACACAAAGCCCACCCAATGTCAACTGCTTCCTCAATCTTGCATGGTTTGTCAGAATGGCATTGTGACTCAATTACCACATGAACATCTTAGAATTAGTTGCTACCTTCATACCCCAGATGATCTTTCATTCTCCATCTCTTTGTCGTTATTTTTTAGGCTCTCAAAATGGCATACGTAGGTTTTGCTGAATACATTGCATTTGTAGTATGCTTCCAGACTCACACATCGAGTTTTGAGGATTGATTGCAATTTTCAACTTTTGTATCTGTTTCACTGCCTATGTATGCAAATTGTCAATTATTACCTACTAGAAGTAAATTTCTAGCATAATAGTAATGGAACTCACTTAATAACATTAGATTAGGCCAAAGGATCCCAAATTTTACACCTAATTGATTAGGTTTCTAAAAATATGGGCATGTAATGTAGGGAATGGGTATCTTAGTTGAATGAAACAATCAACATGAAAGATCAATATAAAAACAACCTACAACATATAATGCATGAATGATCATCACATGATTGTTTGGTAGGATAATGGGCAAATTGAATGAACTCCAAATATACATATCAAAATCCACAAAAACAACACATGATGCAAATGAGGTAATCATTATTGTTAATATATATAATTTTTTTCTAAACCATGGAAATGGGTCAAGCACTAACATTATGGTGAATGAACCAAAGAATACTAGGAATATCAAATTTATATATGTGATGCACTTATTCAGAATCATCACACATAGATCAATTCATTTACATAAGTGGGAATAATTGAATTAAAATCCTTATAAATACCAGCTTTATAGTTGTGAAAAAAGGCATTGAATAAATATAATGGGATATGCAGGTTGAATTTTCTCTGAATGTGATTGAATCAATAAAATCCTAATTTGGATGAAAATGGCATAGTTATTTTTGTTTATATGAATGAATTGTAAATGTTAACATCAAAAAAATATTTGTTGTATCAAGGGGAAAATTAATATTCTCCTAATTTGGATGTCACATACAATCAAAATAACACATGGTACAAATTAAATAAGTTGCTTTAAATTAACTAGGCATGATTTTATGTATAAAATCTAACTAAATAATGAAAATAGTTCAAGTATTGACATTGTGTTGAATGAACCAAACCATACAAGGAATAAAAAACAAAAAATGTGATCCATTTATTCAAAATTGATACTCTAACATATACATCGTGAAACTAATAGGATTACAAGAAGCATGTAATTAAAACCCCTATAAACATAAGTTCCATGCTTGCTAAAAAGGATATTGAATACAAATGATATAATGCTAATGTCCCTAACTCAATACACATAATGTAAGTTTGAAGGAAACTAAATGAAAATACATCTTGAGAAAGAAACATAACCATGAGGTTATGTCAAAATGTAGCCTTGAAAACTAGGCGAACTTACAAAGTGATAGAAATCTATCAAGAAGGCCTAATTTCCTAGCTTGCCCACCCAAACTAAGATGTTATCTCACAGTCCTAAATTACAAGGTTCACATAAAGAGTGTTTCAGTTACAAATAAAGGTAGTAGCCTCAATGTCATATAAGTGATTGAGATAAAAGGAAATACTCATAATATGATTGAAAATATATAAGAATGCAACTCAATGTGAACTAAAAATAGAGCCAAGCTAGTACATGGTAAGTATCAACATGAGCCATATCAAGAACTCCAAACAAGGTAGAAGAACAACTCAACCCCTAGTGATGATGAAAATTCAATTAAATACCAAAACTACTATCATGGAAAATAATATTTACAATAATCGAAAGTGAATAAAAATATCAATGGTCATGCGAGATACCTCAGTAAAGAACATTGAAGATCATTGGATTTTCTCTAGGCATAATGTTTGTGAAGAAGGATAAGTAAAATATTATAATTGATAAACAGTGGTAGGAGACACATGCCACCTATCAGAAATTGTGCTCTGCCATGGATGAACATTGGGCAGTGGCGGATCCACATGCAGGCAAGGGTAGGCCTGTGCCCTACCTTAGTTTCTGAATTAGCATTAATTTACATTAACTAGATCGTCTATTTACATAATAAACTCATTTCGTGCCCTACCTAATTGCAATCTGTTTCTTTCCTTTGGACTGGTATATCAAGCAGTTCCCACCCTTCTCACATTTCCTGGCTACGCCACTTCCATTGGGTAAAGACATGTTGAAAGATGCCAACAAGGCTACAGGGTGGAAATCATGATAATGTCATTCAAAAAACATGAACAATAATTAGGATAGGGTAGGGAAACTATAGAAAGGGAAATAAGATAGATGATAAGGTATGCAATTAGGGGAAGAAAGGGAGACAAAAGGTGATAGGGTAGTACTTGTGGCATCAACACTACGATGAAGTACAACTTTGCAGTTGTCTTAGATTTCCAGGATAACCATAGTTCGACAACAGTGGAAAGCTCAACCCAAATCTTACATTGGTAGTTTTCGTTGCATGAGTTTCTCATGAAACAACCATGCTACCAAAAGGTGACAGGGTGGCAACAGTCGTGTGTGAAAGGTGTATGAAAACCACCACAATGAGGGAGAATGGTTAAGGGAGAAGGAGAGGCAAAATGAACAAAATGGGGATGATTTGCCAGCTGTCATGGATTTTACAAAACATAATTACAACTTTGCCACCAAATTGGATTGAATTTAGATTAAGATTCCATTTCTGATGGAAGAAATTTTGAAATAAACCCAAAGTTAGGTTTCTATTTGTCTTAAAGGGTGTCACAGTCTAGTTTTGATATGGTTTTTCCAAACATAAATTTCTCTCAAACCCACTCGAGTTAGGCAGAGAAGGAATGAACTAATGGATTTGAAGCCATCTTCAGTGTCATGCCAAATGTCAGCTAATTGACTAAATATGTTCTTTTACATGTGAGATTCCTCTACTCATGAAAATTATTAGTAATGATAAACCATTTGGTAAAAACGTAATATGTAATTGTAAGAAATATTATATTTCCTTTTCAAAGAATAAACATAATAGATCATTTTCTAAATTGATTTTTACAAAAACATTTTATGCATTCATGATGTGGCGATGAACATAACCAACTTCTTACACATTCCAAGGCAAAAATGTCTATGCCAATTTTTCCTATTATGACTAGCTATGCCTAAGAATATGATGCATTATCATTAAGTGTGCCAAACATTTTAACGCAGTAATCCCAAAGTAAATTTGCACAAAATGTTGGTGCATTCAATGCTTAACATTATTAAGATTAATGCATTTCTATCTTAATGTATTGTTCTATTAGTATTTAATTTCTAGATTTTTATTTAATGTATTTTTAGTCTGATCGATAGTTTAATTTTGACTCTCAATAAGTACTCAAGTAAAATGCAGAAGGTTTGATTAAAAAAGTCATGTCCATGGATGAATATCATTTTTTAATTTATAAGAATATTTGATATCAAATTAGCACTCAAAACATAAAACATTATGTTGTTTCTCAAATAAATACCTAACTCTCATGAATGTTGTTAAATGGAGTTCATTCAGATTAATAAAGAGAAAAATTTAATTGCATTGAAAAAGAAGGTAGGTGGGCAACAAGTTGCGCTGCCAGTCCCTTTTAAATGGTGAAGCTTATCCTCCAGAACACTACATCCATAGATTTGATAGTCATAAAATTATTGTGCATAATTTTTTACACCCTCTTGAGAAGCTCCATAGTCTGTGTTGCTAACAACATGGAAGTATCAAAGTCAAAAGGTCTAAACACATGTTAATTGTCAATACGACTTTCTCATGCTTAACAACTTTTGCTAAGGTAGATTTAAGGGAAGAATGTCCTATAGTAAAATCTCCACCTTTCATTCCCACCAATGGAGAAACTCCTTTGAAATCGACACATGCATGCTTCCCTCCGGCATGGCCAAAAATCAAGTCATCTATTGGCCTAAGAGTCGATCTCCACTCCTGTGGATCAGTCAAAAAATTCTTTGGTGCCTCTTTCTTAGCAAAAATTTCCGCATATCTAAGTGTGTCATAAAGAGCATCCCTAACAAGATCATGCCTATACTTGAAGCCTGACAGTTCCCTACAATGTATCGAATGCCCCCAAAAGGAGTCTAAGCACACCATGCAGTAGACAGGGCATACCTCATTGACTGGAAATAGGGGAATCATAAGGCAATATCTGAGAATATCATGGTACTCTACTGGAGACATGTGCAGTCCATGCCCATCTTTGGAGACCTTCAATGGAGAGTGGCTTCACTTCCCATTAGACTCGATGGTCTGGGACTTTATTTGGAAATAGAGGCATCTTCATACTCTTTTGTGGCCTCTAGGGCTCAATCTTGGGTGCTCCAAAATCATATTTTGTGAGGCAGTGGAATATGCGACGTGGACTCTGATTTCAATTGCTGTATAGATTTCTTTGTGTCAGCATTCCATCTTTTGATCTTAGCTATTTTGCTAATAAGAATACCTCCCCCCCCCTAAAGCCTAGCATACTTTGGTGAGTGCCTTTTTTAACAAAATTGTTAAGGAAATCGATATTAAGTTTGACATGACAGTTAGACAAAAAGTTGTTTTTGGATGTTTGCAACCTGATCATGCTCAAGATTTTCTTCTTGCTACTCCTTGATTGGCGATGTTAAATTGATGGTGTAGAAACTTAAGAATACCTATTACTAAATGAATCTATCTTAGAATTTTGATCTATATGACCATAGTTTATAAACAAATTATATCATAATGAATTTTGAAATAAAAAATACTAAAAAGATAGGATTTTATAAAATATGGCTAAATATGTTGTAGTACATATATCTCAAAGGAACATATAATGGAAACGGATCCCAATCCATGGTAATCCAACAAGTATGTATGAAGATGATCCTCTCTAATAGCACATTTGCAACGAAGACATACACCATCATATTCCATCATAGGTATGTATTGTGAAGAATCTTGGCAAGATCATAGTATAAATAAGCCAAGTTTGAGCCACCCTAAGACAAAATACCCCTCCTCTCAAAATTTAACAATAAAGGCATATATAGTCCATGTACAAGATCATCTGTGGAATTTGGAAGGAGGAGGGTACCAAGAAAGTACAACATATACGCAATTGCACCTCGTTACATTCTAACACATCACCTTTTGCATGAAGAACCTCACCTAAAGATTTCCTCAACCAAATGAAGCTAATGTCCCCTTCATCCATGTCAAGGGGATGAGTGCCTAGGAAATCGTAGCACAAACATCCCAAGTTAAATCCAACCCTCTACATGCCCTATTGTGTGCCCACCGAAAACAACATCTATATCTATCTTCAATCCCTATAGAATAGATAAAATCTTTTAGAGTGATAGTCACCTCAGTGCTAGGGAGATGAAATATTTTTGTGTACTATCATGATGTGCTACTATTGTGGTGATAAGGTTTCAATATATTTTGTAAACATTTCCAAAACTCATAAGTGTAGCTCTCTATAAGACAATAGGGTCGGGTCTTGACAAACTGTAGATATTCTACTATGTTGGGAGAATATCAGTGCAATGCCTTTATCAGTCCTAATTTCAACCATATAAACTTAAAATAAGAGAACTCAAAACACAAATTATATCCACAGTGCAAAAATGGTTTTTCTAAAACAAAATTTGTATCGAGATTGATTTATAAAACTAGTAGGAAATAACGAGCATTTCAATTTAATTTAATTGTACAATATAATACACTTGTAACTAAATTTCACTTTGTAATTGGTTTATACAATATAGAAGGCAATTATTGGCACTTCAATATTAGAATTTTGTGATTATCATTGACAATAAATTTAAATTTTTGTTTCACAATACAAATGGCATACAAATTTAAAAAAAAATACCAGCATATCAATCTAAAATTCATGATGCATTGATATATACTACTTAATATTTGAAAATATACTTTGACTATGTTTTTTCCTAAATAAAAATAGTCCACTCTAGTCACGGTTAAATTTTGTGGAACAAGGTGAAGCAATGGCAACGACGACGGCATGCATAATTGAAGTAGGGTTACCCTTGCTGATGGGATTAGAAAGAAAAAAAATTAATAGTTTAATGTTGTAAACATAGGAAAAATGAGTGGTAGTAAATATACACGATGTATAGTGTTTTCGCATTAAGCAATTATATATATTTTACATGATACCACTTCGACGTCCCTGGAAAAATTGATCAAGACTATTCCTTTTTAGTATCGGGCACTTCCAAGTGAGACACCCACAGAGCATTTCAACTTAAGACTAGTTAGCATAGTCACAATATACTCTGACTTTTTGAAAAAGTCGCGTTTAAAACGCGATTTTTTCTCTAGACGTATCAAACAAAAGAATACTTCCCAATTTGAGTATAGTTACAATCAGTGATTTAAAAAGCGGGTGAAGCGGCCGCTTAAGCGGCCGCTTAAGCGGTCAAGCCTATGTCCCGTTGTAATTTTAGCTGAAGCGGGCTTTGAAGCGTTTTGGACTGAAGCGGCCGCTTTTTCCCGCTTCAGGCCGCTTTTTCAGCCCCGCTTAAGCGACCGCTTCAGGCCGCTTCACGACAACTATTGCTGGAGTGACCTAATCACTCGCCAAATCTATAGAAAAATGAAAGCACTACTTTTGGGAGATGTGATGCTCCAACTATTGTATCTCAAAAGGTGTAAGAAAGTTTAGTAATTAGCATTTATCTTTACTTTGTTACTGATGTATGTACACTCTGTACAGCTAGACTAGTACTTTGTACTTTCAAGTTTGTTTATGATATTATCATGTATATTTAATGTTGTTTATTACCGTTGATACTCTAATAGTCTGACATTTAGTATACTTGTATAAAACCTTTGCACAACCATCTGTGGACTGTAACAAAATGATGTCGTAAAATATTGTTATATTGTCAATTATGTACTTAGTGCAGTAACTTATTGTTCTTTATGATTTACTATGTATGATATTGGCATGTATGTTTAATGTAGTTTAATACCACTGACAAATTAATAGTCAGCCATTTTTTATACTTGTACAAAAACTTTGCACAACCATCTATAGACTGTAACAAATAAGGTGGTAAAATTTGTTATATTGTTTATTATATACTAAGTCTAGTAGTTTATTGCTCTTTAGGATTTACTAAGTAATATTTAATTACCTTGATTCTACTATATATTGTCATGCATTTCTCTTTATTACTATTTAAATGTGCATCTACTTATATTATGTTGAAGAGTACCTTACTCAGTCAACAATATTTGTACAGAGTACTAGTATTTAACTACAACTACCTCCAGTTTTTTTTACTAAATGATAATTTCTAAGCCCAATTATTGAAACAATATTAAGTACATTGTACTAGTATGATACTTGATTGTTGAGCGAGGACTATGTGGTTTTATGATGTTTGAGTATTTTTAGCTTGTAACAATTTATTTATAGGACCCTTTTTCATATGTAAAAGTCATTCTAATGTAATGAAATATCATTTAGATGCTTGATTAATGATATGTTAGCAGTACAACGGTCACCAAATGTTTTCTATATTTTTTAAAACAATGCAGACCGCTTTTTCAAAAAGCGCCCGCTTTGGTCCACTTTAAAGCCCGCTTTCCGCTCCCCGCTTCAAAAGGGTCAATCCGCACGCTTCCCGCTTCGCGCTTTCCAAAACCTTGGTTACAATATATTACGTTTATTTCCGTATTATTCACGAATTTGACGTTTTCTTCCCGTTTTCTACTTTTTTATGTACTTTCTCATTTTATACTATTTAAGACTAACTTGATTTGAGTGTATATATATATATATATATATATATATATATATATATATATATATGCGTGTTTGTATATGTAAATACACACACACACACACACACATATATATATATATATATATATATATATGTATGTATCATGTATGTGTTACATATGTTGCAATAGATGTATAGATATGTACTTATATATCATGCATTATATGTATTGTGTTATATATATGTGCAATACACACACAAACATACACAAAGATATATATATATATATATATATATATATATATATATATATATATATATATATATATATATATATATATATATATATATATATATATATATATATATATATATATATATATATATGAATCCTCCGATCTTTTGCCGAATTTTTCCCGAATCGTTGACCGTATTTTTACCGTACGTTGACCGCTTTTTACCCGAATTTCTCGCATAATTCCCGAATCCCGAATTTTTCAGCTCGACCGAACGTATCCCGAATACCGAATTTGTGACTATTCTAGTTAGTAGGGTGGGTCGGACTGCAAACTGAACATGAGAGTGTTAAAACATATAGATCGAATTCACAGTTTGTTATTAGACCACATCTTACCAAACATGTCATTAGAATATTATAGCTGTGTACTTTTTCTTTCTTGTCTGTGTTATAGAAGTCACCCATGTACGAAACAACGGCCTGTTATCACCAAACCGGTAGGTCAGGTAATCGCTTTTCTTGACGTGCCTCCTCATGGCGCATAAAATTAAACATGTCGCTATCATCATATCATATGCTACAGACTTCAATTTTCAAACGGACGGTGGGTGCGTTTTCGGACGTCCTTCCATTTGAGGCGGTTGGTAAGGAGACTACGATGCTCCGTGTTGGCTGTCTTTATTTACGAATCATAAACTGGTCATATCTTATTGCATTTGCAGCAGGTACATGTGAAAGTGGAAGTTGTTTCTTATAAGCGTATGAAATAGTAAATCATTTCCGCCTTACATAAAAAGAACCTTATAACGGTGCCCAATCTTTGGATCGTTGTATAGGGGCTCCTCAAAATCAACGCCTGTCATACATAGAAACAACAAGACCAGGATCTGCCGCGGTCGATCGTCTACTCTTAACCTAAGAAGATGCCGGGCCAATGCTCATGCTTACCGAACTACCCATATCACCAAAGTGTACCTCCTTAACTCTATTGTTATGTTTGCTCAATCCAGAGTAATATTAGGATGGGTGATCAGTCAGGAAGTTTATCCTGATTTGTGCGTGAGTGAGGACAAAGTGCGCAGTTAAGTCAAGTAGTGGGCCAGTCGTCATTCCTGAAACTCTAATAGAGCTTTGGGCAGTAAGTCTGAGTGTTACAAATGGGGGTGTCCATCGGGCTATTCTGGGTCTTCAGCGAAATGGAGAATATTATGAGGGCATATGATTGAGCCTTGACGAGGGCATCAAGAGTCTAAGTGGGGGAGATTATAACGTCCCAGGATTTGAGGCATCAGATAAAATAATCTTAAAAGAAATGAGTGAACTACCCAAATCACCAAGGTCAACCTCCATCTTAGGGAGCTTATCATTAAAAAACTCTATGATTATACATGCTCATCCCAGAGTAGTACTATGGTGGGTGACTAGTTAGGAAGTTTATTCTGGCTTGCGCATGCATGATGATAAAAGGTGTAGTTAAGGCTAGTGGTGGGTTGTGGGGCCGGTCGTCATTTTTAAAACTCTACTAGAGTCTTTGGCAGTGAGTGTGTGTTTTACATGTTCCCTGTGAGAAACATAATATTTGTTTGATTAGGATTCTTGATCACTCAATCCCTATGTGGCGACATGATTTTTTAGAATTTATTTCAAGTTATGGTTTGTGGGGTGCATATCCTTGTACCCAAAGTTTGGAATCAATAAAGAATAATGATTGTTTGAATTCATTTCCTTCGTAAAAGCTTCCAATCAACTGCTTCATAAATGGTATGCTTCATAATTGGTCAAACTTTGTTACATAATAATTTCTCATTTTAGTTTTACATTTCGTACACCACATAATATGTTACCTCGATTCAAATACCAACATTATCTATACATGTGTTCACATCATTCTCATTTTTACATTATATTTACAAGAAAAAAGATAAAGCCTATGTTTGTGATCCCAAATGTATTTAACCATTTGCATAAGGGGTTCATTATAAATAACTAATTAACAATTGCAAACATAGATAACATAACACCTTAATTCTCATAAGTGTCCCTCAATATTCACCCACTCTCAACCTCCTCATGGTATTCACATGCTAACTAAAATGTGACCATAGTCATCTATAATTCAAGTTGTAATATTCCATTATAACCAGCTTCATCATCTCTTCCTACACCACTATTGGGGGAGGAAATGGTTGTAGGATGTTGGTACCATCTCACAATATGAATATTTTGATAAATGTAACTCCATATAGTAACTTTACAGTTTCTTATATACATAAACTAATATCCACACCAATTATACTTTGCAATGAAGAAAATGTTAGTAAACATCATAGTATATTGCATGATATAATTATATTACTTGTAACTCCAAATAGAAATAAATTATTCAAATGGTAAATAATGTAATTCAAAGTCTGGAATAGATAAAACAAGTTATTCATGGGTTGTCCTAATAAATTGTCAATTTGGGTTTGAATTTAGTGAAGTGAAATTTCATAGGGGGGTCTCCTAGCAGGTGCATTGGTCAAAATAGCCATGTAATTGTTTTCCTAATAAATAGTGGATTTGGGTTTAAATTATGTGGAACACTTTCAGAAGGGGAATCTCCTAGCAGGTGCACTTGTCAAAATAGCCTTACGTCGACAAGTGCAACTAGGAGTTTGATCAGATGTGTGATGTCTGATTTTGTCCTTTTATCTTACTTCAGTAGGTATGAATGTAGCATTGTTATAGAGGGATTTTTACCCTAAAAAATACAAGTATAATGTAGACTCATTGTTTCAAATGTGTAAGCATGGGTAAAGCAATTGATTCAACTTAGATACAATATTAATATCATCTTACAGATGAACTAGATGTAAAGCAATTGCTTTTGGCCTTTTGAAAGTCTAGTTTGGTCATTGAACCATATAAACAAGTGTTCCATTGAAACATGTTATTTTATATATTATCCAAAAATGCATTGCTCATTGTGATCCACATGATAAAATGATTGTTCAAAAAGTTCTATGTTGTAATGTTTTTCAGTAGATGTGGACATCGTGTAAGGTGAAGAGGCTTCCTCTGTGGTGGATCCACCAACATCATCAGATTTGACTAATAAAAAATATGGTTTACTTGGTTGCTATCAGGAAGGCCCCACAAGTGGAAACATGTAACTGTTGTGTGCAATTTGATGCTTTTTAAGAACATGTCAGTTGAAAGTTTAGTTCATCAGGAAATGGTGGTAGGCTTCAGAAATTCACTAGGCGGTTTACTATAAGATGCCTCATGTAGTATTAAGAAAGCATTTGATGATGCCAACGCTCCAATACAGTAAGACATGTCATTGTGTATTTTTTGTCTCATGCAGTGTTTGACATGCTCATCATATGAAAGTTCCAACATGCTTCAATTCTGTATAATGCCTCATGCAGTATTTGACAAAGCATTTGATGATGCCAACACTCCAATACAGTAAGACAAACCTTCTATATTTTTTCAAGTTATAAAAAATTGCTTCTATAAACTTTGTTGATGATTGTTAAATGAAGAAACAAAAGATGGACAAAGGTTGCAAATTTAGTGTTTAGTATTTGCAAACTATCTACTCATAATAATCATTGCACAAGAATCCATGTTGCTTTGACAAACAAAACATCAATATTTTACATGGAGTGATGGTTGTTTGTATGTACCATGTACATCCAAGTTATCCAATCAACAAAGGGTGGTCTCATTTGTGTACTTCCTTTAAGTTGAAGAAGTGTGATATGCATAGAAAGGGACGGAGCTTGACATTTATTGATGGGAATCAATAAAACTTAAAATATGTGCTAAAACTTCAAAAGTATATAGTCGAGAATTGATCCCATGGAAACAACTAAGAGAAGCACCACACAACATTTGTTATTGCAATAGACTATCAAGTCATCTACGATACTACATTTGCATAACTTTGTTATATATTAGACATGATATGATAGACATTTAAGGGATGAATTATAGATTTAATTAAAAAGTTTACAAACAGGAGTCAAAGTTGTGCCACCAATGCCAAAACATATTTTGATGCTCCCATTGATCCAAGAAGCTATCAAACTAGCCATGTTAAATATAAAATTGATATATATATATATATATATATGTATATATACACATCAATGTACATATACAAACATTTTTCAATACATGAATAGTTAATTTTCATTTTTTTGGGGCAAACACTGCTTGCCCCTAGGTTTTTCCTTGTGCATAGACCACATGTTTTCTACTAGTTATATGCACTAATTTTTGTGGTCACCTACATGTGATAATTATATTATAGTTTCAAATCATGATGAATATAGCCACCTAAAATAAAGGTTGCTTTCCTTTTAAAAAATAACTCCATTCATATTGTAAAGATAGATAAGTTTTTGTTGATATATACATATACATTATAGCAAGAGAATTAGGGATGCCAACTGACATCAAATAAAAATAGGGGCAAATGATCTCCAATTTAGGGGATTCGAGGAACAAGTAACCTATCAAACAAAATATAATAGGGGTGTGCAGTTTGTCATGTATGAGGGTTAGAGCCATGTAGTGAGGGATAAGTTCATAGAATACTAAGATTAATCTTATAAATTAATCTCAATACAAGAAGTGCACTTCTTAACTAATTCTGCATCATTGTAGGTGAACCATTTGGAGACGTGAAAACCAAGAGTAGCAGTCATTTGATCAATATAGAGATTCACATATATGAATTCATAGGATTTAGTAAAAATAGAAGTCAACCATTCTTTATTATATTTAGTTGGTTTTCAATAAATGTGGATGTCACACATATTGTAGTACCATTCATTATTTCATTGTCTTGATTTTAAATTCAAAGGAAAAATTCTTATAGATCCTTCGCTATCTATTTCCCATGCATCAAATGATTACCCTGTTATTATAGTTACTGAACAAGTGGCATGTATAGTTCTGGTTGAAGAACAATTTGTTGAGGCCAAATCGACAGTAAACTTGTTTATCTGTTTGATGCCTATGATTTAGCAGTCCTACTTATCTCTGATTACATTTTTTCTTTCTGATGGATTTGATGTTGCATTTGCAAAGGATTTATGTTTGATATGTTTATAGCACTGATGGGACTATACAGCTGGGTTTGCTGGTTTCTCCCTATTCTCGGATTCCCAAGGGTCTAATATAACCAATCCTTTTGATATGTAATCTTTTGGAGTTTTTCTTTGATGATCTGAAATCACCTGCAAAGGGCTTCTATATATTGTTGGTTAAAGCCTTACCACTTTATATTCTAGGGACTAACTGAGTGATCTATTTATGATTTTTGACTTAATGGGTGCTTTATCATTGATCCATTCTTTTGAAGTCTTCTTGAAGACTGAGCTGTTGGTTTTGCTGGTCCAGATGCTATCAATCTCTAACTTGTCTAATGTAGAGTCCCCGTGGAGACAGATTCAATCTAGGATCGATTTTTCATGTGAAAAATGCCAACTGTACAATGCACATGGTTGATAGCTTCATGCTTAATATTTCCATAGTACAAAATTGTTACCTTTATGTGTTATCATTTTATCCCATTGAAGATCTCTACTACTTGTAAATATTTATGGATCATTTGAGTTTTTTTACATGTGGTTAGTATGATCTGTTGAACTATGTTATTTCTCAAGAGTGGTCATATTTAATCGTTTGGACTTTATGTGAGGTCTAACCACACTTGAGCTTCTTAATATATGGCCATTTTCACTAGCTTAAGCCCTGAGAGGCCTTTTTCATACATGGTTTTGGATGCTGGTGCTTCTATAGAATCAGTAGTCTTATGAACATGGATGAGTTAATCATGATCTTCTTTGCTTGCTCTATTTTTATGCACCTCATTTCTATGATATCTTGTTGTGGACGTCTATATGTTAATGATTGCTTGTTCTGATTGCCCCCTTTTCATATTTTTTGTTCTGTACCCTATTTTTTTGCTTCACTTGCGAGACACAATCTTAACATTTCCTCAATGCTTGCAGCTGGAAGACTTGGGCTTGGAATAGTTCCTAGTTCACTAGCTCCTCCTACTACGACTGATGACCATAAATTTGAAGGTCATACTAAAACTAATGATTGGGAGCTGCAGATGATGATACATAACCATAAAACTGCTTAGAGCCTAATTAACAATCTTCATATAAGCCTTCTAAATATTTTTCTTTTCTCTATGGTTTTCTTGTGATGAGGCCTAGTTCCTTCTATTTTTTGTGTCCATGAATCATACACTATATGTGCCATGCCATCAATCAATCGGCACTGCTATTGCCTCACTCTGTTTGGTCAGTCAATCAAACATGGATTCTTGAATTGACCTTTAGATGATCCCTATTTGATTTAGATTATAAGAGTTCTTATTCACTACAACAAAAATGCCCATTAGTGGCCTTTTAGAAATGCCACAAAAAAATGCCACTAATTAACACTTAAAAAAATGCCTCTAGTACCAATGCCACTAGAAAGATAGTGGCATAAGTTGTAAACGTCACTAAACATTTATCTTTAGTGGCTTCCAAAAAATGCCAAATAAAGGCCACTAAAACATCACTTGGCATTTATAAAAAAGCCACTATCGATCGATTGGCTTTTATACAAATGCCATTATTTTGTGTTATGTTGTTGTATGAAACAATTATTATTGAGTGTAATGGCATATAAAAAAAGCCACTAATGACATACTAGTTATGTATTACTACATTTTCATGGTTTTTAGTCATTAAATTTTTAGTTCATTATCAGGTTTTCTAATTGCATGCCATTGCAGCCAAACTTAGTTTTCCAAAAGTATGAATTATTTATTTATAATCAAATGACAATTACATGGGGAGGACATTTTACCTTGCCCTTTAGATGGAATACAACACCAATGATATACTTTCATACAACATTTTTCTATTCAATACAATAACTTCTATATCATTGGATCCATCTCTTCTCTTATATGACTATCTACTTTTCATCATACCGACTTTAGAGCTCCTTCAGGAAATAGCTTTATCTGTAGGTAGAATCCCTGAACCACCTCCCAGAACCATTAGATAATAAGTGATGCATTGTTGTAGCTGGAGTATTCTATATTCTGAAGTAATAAGTAACTATGATAGAATTGAAACTAAAGTTTTTAGAAGATTATGCTTTGTTTCAGCTGTTAAAAACCTGCATCACTTGAAAAAGATTCAAATTCATGTCAGGTTTACCTCAATTATAGCATGTATGCAATAAAATAAGTAATAGGGAAAAGTTGGTGTTTATTGTATGGATTTAGCATGTATGTAATAAAACATGTAATCTTAATATGTAGTTGTACCTGAAAACTAGCATGAACAATAGATTCAAGACCATTGTGTAAACAATAATAGATAGCAACTTGCATGGGTTCTGATTGAAGGAACTCATCTTCAACCATACTTGCATCCTACAAGACATCTTCCACATCTTCAAATATCTCTTTCCAGTGGTTTCCCCTCAACCACCCAGCAAGCCAGCTTGTCGATTTAGGCACCATGTTACCTTCTCCTCAGCCAATTGTGACTCAAGTGTTGTTGTCTACTTTGCATAGTTCAGTACATGTACAAGGAGCACTGGCTAACGCCAATTATAACAACAATTACCTGGATTAAGTATACCACAATTGCTTCAACAACCCATTCAGAAAGCACCTTCTCTGATGGCGCTTCAGCAGCAGGGACAAGCATTACAATCACGCTTGAAACCTTCTCAACCATCAAATTCCCAGTTTCAACAGCAGTTGCAACTAAATAATTCATTGAGCTTGAGTCAGCAGTAGCTCCAACTATTACAACCGGTGCAATTCTTGTGACTTGTAATTGGACGAAGTGAAAAAGATTAGTCCTAGAGATAAAATCGTAAAAAAGAGACACTTTTGTATTTTTTGTCATCACAATTGGCTATCATATTGGATGGAAGATATATCCATTATCATCCTACAAACATATCACCTGGAACTTAATGCTTGGATAAGCATACGCCCAAACAAACCCCTTTTTTCTTCAATGTCATCTTGCCATGCCCTTTCTTACAAGTTCCTGAACTATAAGAAAAGTTGTAGCTACTGAGAACTTCTTTTATACTTCAAAGGTTAAATTCTGCACTAGCTCTATTTTTATCTAACATCACGTATAAAAAAATAGTAATACTGGTCTGCCATAAAGCTTTTTAAAATAAGATAGAAATAATATTGTCTTCTATAAAGAATAATGGAATACAACTCTTACCTCAAGGTTTCTAATCATTTGTTCTCCAAAAGCATCGCTAGGATGAATCTATATCATAGTGAAACACATAAGTTAGTATATACAACTATAAATGAGTGATTGAAAGCATGTAGAAAAAAAACAATAAAAAATTACAGAGGAAAGAACCTGCTCATATAAGAAAAATACTACAGTTCAGAATGTATCTACATCCCATGTAACTATAGCACAAGATGAATCAGGATCCAAGTATAATAATACACATTCTGCAATTATAAATGTGGGAAAGCTGATGATAATATCATACACACTAAAATTATTCAAGAGAACCATATGACGAGAACTCAAAAAGATCAGTTGCACAAACAAATTTGGAACATAGTAAAGTGCATCAATATCCTTATAAGAACAACTGCAGAATATAATAAGTGTACAATGTCAGGCAGGCAAACAAGGTGATGAATTAAGACTGCCTAATAATATAACGTGAAACATGGATTGTGCCAACAACTAATAATACAAATGTTGGCTAAATTGGACATTATTATAATCCTTTTGTTTTGATGATGACAAACATTTCATTCTTTTAGATCTAACGTACTATTTGAGTATTGTAAGAATTAGGTGGATGACAAACTCTTGGGAGATCTACATGCTCAAAATATTTCAATTTCATGATTGTAGTTAAATGTAAAAACTTGTACAAGTATATAATGTACAAGTACTTAGATATCATGAAAATCAAGCGTTTAGATCTTCCCTAGTCAATCACAATACTTAGATAGGTCATCCCCTACAACAATTTCACAACTGCACACTCATACATACACTTAGTACTTAGTTTAAAATATTGAAATAGAGTCATTATCGGTCGACAAACTTCTCGACCGAGACACTCTCGGTCGACAAACTATTTGACCGAAAATGACCCAAGTAGCCATTAGACACTACAGACAAGGTAGTTGGGAGTTGGACTAGAACGTTATACTCCTTGCTCCAGACTGTCCCTCAGTCGACAAAGACCTTGACCGACTAGGATCTCAGTCGAGAATTCCACGACTGAGAATGTCTCTGTCTGCAATTTCAGAATTAATTAACTAGTCATTGTTAAAGCAACTAATGGATACCTAACGACTACTTGAGCACTTAGAACCCCCTAGAAAGTGTCTAGAACATCCTTAAGCATTCATAGGCCATTCCTATAAATAGGACAAGCCTTAGGACACCCAAAATACACTTGTGCAATACTTGAGCTTACATACTTCTAATTGGCAATTTGTTTCGAGCAATTGAGCAACTCTAGTACTTGCTAATCATTTCCTTTGCTCTAAATTCGTGTCCTATAGGCTAGCATCTCCTACCTACTAAACGTACACTTACATACTCATTGGTTAGGAGATCAAAATGCTTGATATAGGAAATCAAGCCTTGTGCTACAAGTGGTAATTGTAATTTATGTTTCCCTTCTTATTTTTTCTTATTACTTGTACTCTCCTTGCTACTCCTAGGGTTGGAGGCTGCGGATTGGAGAGGGTTTGATATTCTCGGTGGAGAAGGTGGTACTTGGACTACTTCAAGAAGGCTGTCTCAACGGGAAGCTACTTCAAGAGGAAGGCTACTTCAAGGGGAGCTTGAAGTTACTTCAAGGAAGGCTGCTTCAAGGTTGGTAAGACTACTTCAAGGTGAAGGGTGTCCAAAGGGTGTTGAAAGTGTTGTAATTTTATGTAACATCCTTGCGAGGTAATAAAATTAAATACTTTCAAAATCCCGGTTGGGTAAGCAATCGGGTAGTGGATTGACTGCCTTAGTATTTGCTAAGGTTGGAACCACTCTAAACACCTTGTCTCCTTCCTTTTATCTCAATTGTGGTTGTTTGAGTTGAAATATTATTAACATCATTATAAAACCCTATTCACCCCCCTCTAGTGATTTTTCAATTGGTATCAGAGCAGGGCTTCAAGGAACTTTAACAAAGTCTTGAAGAATGGATGACGGGGTACTCAACAACCTCAACTTGGAAGGAACACTCGTGGCAAGACCTCCACCTTTTGATGGCACTAACTACACTTACTGGAAGAGGAGGATGTGGTTCTACTTCTAAGGAATCAGCTGGGATTTATGGAGGATGGTATCAAACCCATATGGATTTCCTCAAATAGAGTATGCAAATTGGGATGCTAATACGGTAAGATCAGCCCAAATGAACGCAAAAGCTGTAAGTATACTCTATTTTTTAATTTCCATTGGTGAATTCAATAGAATATCAAATTGTGAAACGACATATGAGATATGGCATAGACTCTCTATAACATATGAAGGAACTGTTCAAGTTAAAAATTCTAAAATCAGAATGCTTAAGAAAAAATTTGAACAGTTTCGTATGGAACAATATGAGTCTATTAGTGAAATGTATGCAAAATTTTATTCTATTGTGAATGGTTTGAATGCTTTAGGAAAAGTGATCAGTGAAGAAGATCAAGTGTCAAAGATTCTTAGATCTCTCCCTCCCAAGTACAAGCCCAAGGTGACTGCTATTGAAGAAGAAAATGATCTCACCCGACTAAGGATGGAGCAACTCATTGGAAACTTAGAAGCACATGAGGCAACATTGGAGGAAGAGGAACGACGAGAGTGTGAACTTCAACAAGGAAGAAAGAAAGATATGACACTAAAAGCTTCAAAGATCATTACGCAAGAAAGTGATGAAATAAGTGATGGGGAAGGAGAAGAAGCCCTAATTGTTAATGGTAAGAAATATAGAAGATTTATATCTAACAAAATTGCTAGTTCTTCTTCTTCCCCTCCTAGGTGCTTTGAATGTGTAAAGAAAGGACATCTTAAAAATGAATGTCCTAAAGCAAAGAAAGGAAAGAAAAGCTCATACAAGAAGAAGGGAGAAAAAGCGTATAAAGATGTGTGGGATGAGTCAAGTGAGAGTGAAAGTGGAGTGTCTCATGGCAAAAGAAGATGATAATGATGATTCCCAAGAGGTAAGCCTTCTTGATTTGCCAAAAGAATATCTAATTGTTAGTCTACAAGAAACTCATGATAAGTATGTTGACTGCAAAAAGAAACTAAAGAAGGTTACTAAAACAAATGAGGATCTATATGCTAGATTGAAAGATCTTTCTTCTGAAAAGAACAATATTGCTTCTGAAAATTTGACTTTGAAATCATCTTTAAATGATTGCAATATGAAGTTACTTACTTTCGAAATGAATCATGATCTTCTTTCTCAAGAAAAGGTTGATTTTCTTGCTAGACTAAACAATTTTTAGACTCAACCTATTCTATGTAATCATTTAGATTATAATAATGTTGTTAAGGAAAGAAATTATTTATTATCGGATTTAGATCAAGCAAGGATAGATATTAATAAGAAAATGGATGAGATTGCTAAGCTACAAAGAGAAATTAATGGCTTAAGGGGGAATGATGTTCTTGATAATATTCTGAAATATTCTTCTAGCTACAGTGGAAGAAGAGGCTTAGGTTATGTTCCAAAAGGAAATCAACCTAAAAGAGCTCAAGCATCCAAGACCAAGATCATGTTTGTACCTAAGAACACAATTCCAAATCCTAGAAAGAGAAATGAAATTGACTCTATTTCTTGTCACTTTTGCCTACGTCTTGGACATTATTCTTTTTCATGCCCCTATAAGAAGAAGGATTCTGAGTTAGTTTGGGTCCCTAAACCTCAAACTTAGAAGACTTGAATGTAATTAAGTTGAGATATGATCTAATACTTGTTTTTGAACATCAAAATGTCTTATCTCAACTAAGAAAATAGCTTCATGTATTGTTTTAAATTCAGAACTGATATAAAAAAATTACTGAGATAAATAGAAACATTGTCGGTCGACAAATTATTCGACCGAGACATTCTCGATCGAGAAAATATTTGACCGAGAGAATGCCTGTGAAAAATCAAAATCTACAGTAGAATCTTAGTGAAACAACAACTATTCCGGTCGAGAAATTATCGATCGGAGGAAAAATCGGTCGAAAAATGGTCGACCAAGTGGATTTCTGTTTCTATTCAGTTTTAACCTGTAAAACAACAACTTTCTCGATCAACAAATTGGTCGACCGAGACACCTGTCGGTCGAACTTTTGTCAACCGAATGAAGTTCTGTTCAGTTTTCTTTGTTAAAACATGCTCAGTTTGTTATCAAATGTACTTAACCATAATGGACCATCACATGGGTACCAAAACCTATATCTTAATGCAGGATTGGGTAGTCGACAGTGGATGTTCCAAAAACATGACCGGGAACAAGGATGCATTTCAAACTTTTGAGGAAAAGAAAAGTGGAACAATCACTTTTGGAGACAATGGTAAAGGTAAAATCGTTGGAATAGGTAATATTGGTACAAACCTTGAAATAAAGAATGTTTTACTTGTCGATGGTTTGCACCATAATTTAATAAGTGTTAGTCAATTATGTGATAGTGGATATGATGTTTTATTCAGAAAAAATTGTTGCAAGTTACTAATAGAAAATACTACAAATGTTATTTATGAAAGAAAAAGAGTTGGAAATCTTTATATTCTTAGACCTAACTCTATGCAATCCGTAGTTGAAAAATGCTTACTTGCAAAAGAAAATTCTTTACAACTATGGCATAGAAAATTAGGTCATGCTAGCCCACATGTTATTAAAAAGTTAGTTAAATATGATCTTGTTCGTGGTTTGCCTAAGTTATCTTTTGATCAATCTAAAAATTGTGAACCATGTACTTTGGGTAAACAAACTAAAACCTTTTTTAAACCCAAAAATGTACATAGCACCTGTAGATCACTAGAAATTATTCATATGGACTTATTCGGACCTATGCAAACAAAATCTATTGGCGGTAAAAGATATTGTTTTGTTATTGTTGATGATTGTAGTAGATACACATGGGTACATTTTCTTGCAAATAAAGATGATACCATTCAAGTTTTCATAGAACTTTGTTCCAAGATTGAAAATCTACTACAAAACAAGATATGCACAATTAGGAGTGATCATGGTGGAGAATTTGAGAACCATCTATTTGAAGAATTTTGCACATCTCAGGGCTACACTCACAATTTTTCTTCTCCACGCACTCCACAACAAAATGGCATAATTGAAAGGAAAAATCGATCACTACATGAAATGGCTAGGACTATGATGCTTGAACATAGTACACCTAAAACATTTTGTGCTGAAGCGGTAAACACAGCTTGTTATGTGCTAAATAGAGTATCCGTTCACTCTTATTTGAAGAAAACACCATATGAAATCATATATACTAAGAACCCAAGGGTTGACTATTTTCATACTTTCGGATCAACTTGCTATATCTTGAACACAAAACATGATAGAGACAAGTTTGACTCTAAATCACAAAAAGCCTTTTTCTTAGGATATTCAACCTCTAATAAAGCATTTAGAGTTTACAACACTATCTCTAGAAAAGTTGAGGAATCTATTCACATTACTTTTCATGAAGAACTACAAACTAAACATCTTGAAGTAGTTGATATTACTCATCAATTAGAAAATTTATCCATACCAACTGATGGTGAAAAAAATGCTACTCATGATCAACAACTTGTTCCTAGACTCATTAAAGATCATCCTCAAGAATTGATCATTGGAAATCCTAATGATAGAGTCAAAACCCATTCATCTTTTAGAGACGTTGCAAATATGGCATTTGTTTCTATAATTGAACCTAAGCAGGTGACTGAAGCTCTAAAAGATGACTATTGGATAATGACAGTGCAAGAAGAATTAAACCAATTCACTAAAAATGATGTATGGGACTTAGTTCCTAAACCACAAGATAAAACCATTATTGGAACTAAATGGGTTTTTAGGAATAAGTTAAATGAAGCCGGGGAGGTAGTAAGAAATAAAGCTAGGTTAGTAGCACAAGGATATAATCAACAAGAAGGAATAGACTTTGATGAAACTTATGCACCAGTAGCAAGACTTGATGCTACTAGAATGCTACTAGCTATATCCGCTCACAAAAACATCAAACTATTCCAAATGGATGTCAAAAGTGCATTTCTCAATGGAATAATACAAGAAAGAAGTATATGTTGCCCAACCACCTGGTTTTGAAATACCGAAAAAAGGTGACTATGTATACAAACTTAAGAAAGCACTTTATGGTTTAAAACAAGCACCTAGAAATTGGTATGAAAGGCTCAAGAACTATCTCTTTGATAATAATTTTCTTATTGGAAATTCAGATTCTACTTTATTTTTCAAAATATATGACTCTGACTTTCTAGTTGTTCAAATATATGTTGATGATATTATCTTTGGTGCATCAAATGAATCCTTGTGCAAATAATTTAGTGATATTATGCAAAAAGAATTTGAAATGATTCTCATGGGAGAACTGACTTTCTTTCTTGGTTTTCAAATAAAGCAAACGTCTGCCATGATTTTTATAAGCTACAAGAAGTATACCAATGAACTTTTAAAATGTTTTGGGATGGACCATTGCAAACATGCTACCACTCCAATGGCTACCTCTACTAAAATTGATAAGGATGAAAATGGGGAACCTATTGATGATTCCTTATATAGGGCAATGATTGGTAGCTTGCTTTACTTAACTTCTTCTAGACCGGACATCATGTTTTCTGTTGGTCTTTGTGCTCGTTTTCAATCACAACCTATGCAAACTCATTTTCAAGTCGTCAAACGGATTTTACGATATCTAGCTGGCACTACAAGTTATGGTCTATGGTATCCTAAAGTACAATCTTTGGACTTTAAGGCTTATACTGACGCTGATTACGCTGGTTTTCGAATTGATCGTAAGAGAACAAGCGGTAGTTGTTTCTTATTAGGAAGAGCTTTAGTATCTTAGTTCTGCAAGAAACAAAACACGGTTGCCCTCTCTACAACTAAAGCTGAATATATTACAGTTGGATCTTGTTGTGCTCAAGTGCTTTATATGCAACAAGTGTTAAACGATTATGGATTTATTTTTTCATCCACACCTATTTTTTGTGACAATACAAGCGTTATAAACTTAGCACATAATCCGATTTTACATAGCCGTGCCAAACATATTGAAATCTGTCATCATTTTTTAAGGGATCATATCTCTAAAAATCATGTCTCCCTTCATCATGTTGATACGGAAGATCAATTGGCTGATATTTTCACAAAACCGCTTCCACTAGATCAATTCAATAAGATAAGGAAGCAACTACTCATCACTCCCTTAGAATATGTTTTCTTTGACAGTTGTACTTCTTAAAACGATTTTAATCGTGTCATTTTGGCTTATAATGGACATCTTCTCTAATCATTTGATGGTTATTTTTTTAAGGGGAGAACAAATTAAGGGGGAGCTTTCAACATTTATTTTAAAAGGATATCTTTTTGAAATGAGAAAGGGGGAGAAATAAATGTACATCTTAAATAGTTGTAAAAACTCAATCAATGAGTTTCATAATCTTCATAATCTCTTGGCTTTACATTAAAAGTTGTTATATTCCCTAAGAATTGGATTTCATGTTCCATACTTCTTTGGGAATAATAAGCACACATTTTATATAACAAGAGAAATAATTTACAAAGTAAATCTCAGGTATGAAACTCAACTCATTTTAAAGACTGGTTGATTTATATTTTAGAAATGTTTGTCATCTTCAAAAAGGGGGAAATTGATGGATAAATTGGACATTATTATAATCCCTTTGTTTTGATGATGACAAACATTTCATTCTTGTGGATCTAACGTGCTATTTGAGTATTGTAGGAATTAGGTGGATGACAAACTCTTGGGAGATGTACATGCTCAAAATATTTCAATTTCATGATTGTAGTCAAATGTAAAAATGTGTACAAGTATATAATGTACAAGTACTTAGATATCATGTAAATCAAGTATTTAGATCTTCCCTAGTCAATCACAACACTTAGATAGGTCATCCCCTACAATAGTGTCACAATTGCACACTCATACATATACTTAGTACTTAGTTTAAAATATTGAAACAGAGTCATTCTCGATCGACAAACTTCTGGACCGAGACACTCTCGGTCGACAAACTATTCGACTGAGAATGACCCAGGTAACCATTTGACACTGTAGACAAGGTAGTTGGGAGTTGGACTAGAACGTTACACACCTTGCTCCAGACTGTCCCTCGGTTGACAAAGACCTCGACCGAGAATGTCTCTGTCTGCAATTTTAGAATTAATTAACTAGTCATTGTTAAAGCAACTAATGGATACCTAACTGCTAGTTGAGCACTTAGACCCCCATAGAAAGTGTCTAGAACGTCCTTAAGCATTCAAAGGCCATTTCTATAAATAGCACCAGCCTTAGGACACCCAAAACACACTTGTGCAATACTTGAGCTTACATAGTTTTAATTGGCAATCTGTTTCGAGCAATTGAGCAACTCTAGTACTTGCTACTCATTTCCTTTGCTCTAAATTCATGTCCTATAGGCTAGCGTCTCCTACCTACTAAACTTACACTTACATATTCATTGGTTAGGAGATCAAAACTCTTGATATAGGAAATCAAGCCTTATGCTACAAGTGGTAATTGTAATTTCTGTTTCCCTTCTTGTTCTTTCTTATTACTTGTACTCTCCTTGCTACTCCTAGGGTTTAAGGTTGTGGATTGGAGAGGGTTTGATCTTCTCAGTGGAGAAGGAGGTATTTGGACTACTTCAAGAAGGATGTCTCAACGGGAAGTTACTTCAAGAGGAAGTTTACTTCAAGGGGGAGCTTGAAATTACTTCAAGGAAGGCTGCTTCAAGGTTGGTGAGACTACTTCAAGGTGAAGGGTGTCCAAAGGGTGTTGAAAGTGTTGTAATTTTATGTAACATCCTTGCGAGGTAATAAAATTAAATACTTTCAAAATCCCGATTGGGTAAGCAACCGGGTAGTGGATTGACTGCCTTAGTATTTGCTAAGGTTGGAACCACTCTAAACACCTTGTCTCCTTCCTTTTATCTCAGTTGTGGTTGTTTGAGTTGAAATATTATTAAAATCATTATAAAACCCTATTCACCCCCCTCTAGTGGTTTTTCAACAAAGATCAGGATACATGAGGAATGTTGTTCAATAGGTTAAGTAGGGGTATTGTGGGTAGTGCAGTGGTAAAGTTGTTAGGTTCTGTGAGTAGCACAGTCATGGTGGATCACCACGGCCGTGGTGGGTAGGGGTGAGCACGGTCGTATTGGAATGTAATGGTCATGCTGAGAAATGGGGAAAATCGTAGGAACTTGGTGGATTTTACACTTAGATGGCCACGCCCATGCTGGGCACCATAGTCATTGTGATATTTGTGTAGCATGACCATGCTAGTTAGCACGGTCAAGGTGAGGCTCATAATGGTGGCTGTTCTAGGCTGGCACACCCGTTTTGGGTATCTATAGAACGATCTTGTAAGGTGGCACGACCGTGGTGTTTGTCCCCCACAATGTTTGCACTAAAATATTATGTTGTCTCATATGTGGATGCAAGGTTCTTTTAAAAGTGGAAGTATGAAGTGCACAATGTGGGACTTGTTGGAGTTATTAATTATTGAGTTTATCTTGTAAATGGTTCTAAGTGTAATTGGCCCATCAGGGTTTGAGTTAAAGTTGCAAGTTTTCCCCCTCCTATATATAGGAGTAGGGTTTTGTCTAATAGAATAATATAATTTTCTACAGGTCTAAACCAATTGGCCTTAAAACATAGACTAAATATAGCAACAAAACCCAAATTAAGTCTAATGAATTTGGATTGTTGGTGTCTACACTCATAAGTAAGCAAATATGGTGTCAGTAATATGTCACTATGTGAATGGTTTGAAGGAGAGAGCCATCTTCTTTCCTAAGGTGGAGGCTTCCGCCATCCCTCCTCGTTATCATTTCCTTCTCCATGTTGTCTAGTTGGGACCCCACATAAGTAGCAACAATTGTTCTAGGAGCTGATCTGCCAACAAAGGTCACAACCCTAGCAAGGGAACCAATCACCATAGATTGGACTAGTAAACATCTTGGGCTGCTACTGTAGTGGACTTTGTGTCCAATTATCTCTTTGCACATTCCCAAATCACATTCTTACTAATGTTTAGATGTACTTATATGTTCCTTTCTAACTACCTATGATACATAATTAGGGTGCTAATAATTCTGGCCTTATTATCTAAAAACGATTGTAGATCATTCCAGCCTCTAGGTACGGAAGTGATGATGCATTTATCAATGGCTAGATCACAAAGCTCTTGAGAAAAGGATGCAATAAAATATATCATCATGTAGATTTCCTAGGTTGCAACCCAGAAAAGGATGCAATAAAAGATATCAATGACTAAATGATTATATCATGTCTCTTTAATTTTTATATCAATTGTCATGTTTGGAACCGCGAAACACCCCTCTACCAAACCTCATTTCAATTTCTGAGAAGCAAAAACAAAGGAAAGTAAATATTGGACAATGGCATGACAAAGTATTAAAAACTAGGTGATATTATTTGATGAAAAGTAAACCAAAAATCATCATTGCAATAGAAAATTTTTAGTACCTGCAAAACAACTCCAGATGCACCATTGTGCATGATGTTTTCCATGCTCATCTTTAAAAAATTAGTAGAGCCAACTGATTTTTTCTTGTTCATCTTGACGAAAGGAAATCCTTGTCATATTGGAAGTGGAATGTCACCTCAAAACAGAACCTTTTAGACATCACCTCTATATGTTAGTTTATGCACACCACCAAAAATTAGTTAAGTAAATAATATTAAAAACCTCTCCGCTTTTGACATGAGAGTAAAACCTAATAGTATTTAACAATGATATTTGTACGCCTTGCAACTAATAGTAGACAATGTCTAAAGGAATGGCATTTCGTAATATTTCACATACCATGCCAATATATGCTTTTGAGTTGAAAAATATAAAATTCATAAAAATATCACTTGAAATCTTCCTAATAAATAGTGTCATCACTAATTGAAGCCATCCTATATTAAGAACATTAGGTAGGGAAGAAAAGTAAGTTTTCTAGTACCATACACATTTGACAAGTGTAATCTTAAAAAATGGAGATAATAGTATTGAACATTAGGATGGTGCTATTCCACCTGGCAAATGGCAGTACTATACTATTTTGAACATATATTTTGATAAAGCTTAAGATCCTTAACCAGCTTGCTAATTTGATAAGGAACGATGTAGTACCAAATTTTCATTCCGTAATTTATTCTTACCTACTCAAAATGGAAATATTTAATTCCATATGTTAAAATATCCTACATATTTGAAAAATACCCAAAAGAAATGACAAAGACCATTCAGATAACTAAGAAAGAGTAGTTATATTCAAATTGTCTTCTGCCACTTTGTGATACAAAGCAACATAGGATCAACAAAAGTTCCAAAAGAAGATAAGGAATAAAGAGAAACATATACAATAGTAGCCATCTTAAACAATACTCTAGTTTCAATGTTGATGGTTTAGATATGAGACTTGGAAGCAAATATCATGAAATACCACAAGCAAGGGCAGCAAACAAGAGTGACATATTTCGATAAAGTTATTCATAGTGGCGATGTCATTGTTTATGTTCAGCTGACAAATGTCATTTGTGTATCCATTTTCTATAGATATTCCTATTGTGTTCTATATCCAGAATCATCATATATCAAGGGAACTATGAGTCTCTACATATTTAATATGTGCAATACTAAATGATCAACAAAGAATAATTCTTCGATTGTTAGTTCTTTAGATTATCTACTCAGGGTTGGACTGGATTATGACTCCACCTGATGATCTTGGGATGAGTTGTACACAAAAGAACTAATGCAACCAAAGGCATCAAACAAAAGTAGCATTTGTATCCATGCATGATGTCATTCTTGTTCATCCAAAAAATATTATCTTATTTCCCTTTAGCTGAATAATGTAGATAGCACTACCAATCTATTTTTTCATCATGTGTTCTAAAGAAGTTGTCCAAATGTAAGTCTTTATTGATTATTGAGGTCAGATTATTTTCTATAATAGTTGATTTGGGACTTTCAAACTACAACTAGAATCCATTACGTCCTAGTGGCTCTATCATATAATGTATACTTTACATACATATTAAAAGGCTCACTTATACCTAGAATAACTACAAATAGTACCTTAAGTTATCAGAACACTGAAATCTTGCTAAAATGAAGAAAAGTAGGGAATTAGATATGGAATTAGACTATGTATTAATTCAATGGTTAGTCTCCTAATGCTTGGGTGTCCGGTTTGGTGCGTGTTTAACATATGTTACACTCAAATTTTGGTTTCTTGCTTTGATTACTTGGTTGTTTTGATTGATTCCAACCTTCCACTAAACCTAGTCCAAGAGGTGAATGTTTTGATGCACATAAACTAATCAAGTAATGGGATTAGGTTATACATGTTAGAAGCATTTTTTTATCATATTAAAACTTTTAGCAACACATGATATATTGTAAATAACTTCACTATAATGGATTAGGCTATCTGTTTTGTAGTACAATATATATGCCCATATACCTTAAACATTAATAGCAACATCCTTTCCATAAGGTTCCTAAAATCATGAGAATCAATATAAGATTACATCATCATTAGTAACTAAAAATAAATTTTAAGAATGAATATAAAATTGACCATGGAAATAATAAAAAACATAGTGTTCAAGTCAAGATACCTACAACTTAGAGTAATTTTGACTTTTTGTATGTTACTAGTCTTTGCAGCTTCTAACATATACTATGATATGGTCTGCATACTATAAAATATTGTCTCATAACTAGTTTGTAGGTATGCAACAACACTCTACAAAATTTGTATACCACTATTAGCTTCTTATATTCCAGGAAAGACAATAGATAAAACTTTAATGTGCATAGTAATAAGGATACTATCAAGATTGACATGATATACTCTACAACCGACTAGTTATTGGTTGGGAGAAAGCATTCCCGAATGTTGTGAGCATGTACTTTATGGAATTGGTAATTTCCTTATATTTCTTATATAATAATGAAATGTATTTTACTACAGGGACAAGGTAGTTGATTTTCACTAGAATGCATCTGATCCATGGACAATGGTATTATGTCGAATGATTGTAGGTACTCTTTAGAATTGCATCTTACGGGCATGGTTATTTATACAATTACTGCACCAAACTGTAGGATTAACAACTAAATTAATTGGAATCCAAGCTCATATATGGACGCCCACAAACTTTTGTGAGTTTGTTCAAGAGATATGTATATCATTATGTAACCAGGAAGAATGAACATAGATACAAATCAACATAGATACAATTCCACATGGAAAATATGAAGAAAAATAGATATATCATAAAAGGGTATCCTTGTAAGTATTCATCTAAGCATTGCAAAACTGATGGTTGATTATTTTTTCAAATGCATCTTTTTTGTAACCTTTAGATGCATAACCATTTAGTATTTGATTGAATCTTCTTCAACTTTTACATATCTTCCAATAAATCATAGATGGATCTCATTATAAATAGACATCTATCATCGTGCTTCCAGAATAGTAGGCATAAGAAAAAATGTAGCACTCTAAGAATTGAAAGAATGAGCAATCTGTTTCCCCAGAAGTGTCAGTTGTGACCTTTATTGTTATTCATTTCCTTCAACTAGAAAACATGTTTTAAGCATCCTTATATGACACTTTTTAGTGTTTAAAACATGTTGGTGTTGTTTGAAAGCAACATCTTTGGGAATAAAATGACTGAGAACAATGTATCTTGCCTCAGTCTCGTCAATATCCACTAAAGCTGGTTATCACTTGAATACTAAATGTGTGTTTTCTTACTGTAATCACAATCACAAAACCTATTCAAATGAAGTTTATACTTGAATAACTTATAAAATTTCCAAATTGTAGGATACATCCTGAAGACTGTTATTTGGTCTCATAATATATGGTTTTGCTACGGTCGATTTGAAATATTTTCATGGGACGTTCTTTTCCTACATGTCAAGGCTTTATACAGCATAATTTATTGAGTAACATCTCCATTAATCTTCTTTTGGTCCTATGGACCGAATGTGGTGGTTTTAGGCATATATTAACTTTTTATAAATGGCTAAGTTGGGACCTATATGAATTATTTGTGAGACCTAATATTTTCTCTATATGTGGTCATTCTTTTATATATGTCATGCAGTTACAATATTAAAATGAAAGTGTAGAGAAAATTTATGGGTGAATTGACATTCTGAAATATATATGATTCTATAGGTGATCTAAATCATGTTTGATGATTTGGTTATAAGCTTTCTTGGGCGTTTAATATTATATTTTCCAAAAGCCAGTTCTCAGCTCTAACAATTACAATTGGTGTCGTTGTTATATTTCATATGTACTCATAATTTTATGGATTTAAGCACATATGTTGCAGAGTAGTCTATTCTGCAGACCTAGAGATGACGTCCTTTCTGAATTGCAAAACAATAAAGCAAACATAATACGTTGCTCATCAAACAACTGAAAAATCTACCTTCGTGCTCACCTTCTTATGCAACTATGTTTTGCTTGTATATGTGGTGTTAACTGTAGCATAATTCATTGATGATTGTTCTCATGTTAACTTACATGAACTTACTAGTGTATCTAATATCATGCAGCTCAGTCAAAATCTTTAGGTTGATATTATTTGCAAATTGATCAAGTATGTCTACGCTACCACTTGCACTATCATATTTTGTGTTGAAGTTGAAAACAATGAAACTCTAAGGTGGTACCATGCTCAACGACTATCTTGTTTAATCTTCTAGGTGGTTTATTCAACTGCTTGGATTGAATTAGGCATCATGTGAATAATGACATATAAAAGTGGACAGTAACATTTCATGTCAGTAGCTATATTTTTTCAGTTTGTGTGTGATATTTCTAATTCAATATGTAGAGATATATTTATAAAATTGAAGGTTTTGGTTCTATTTTTTGATCCAATACTTGACAATCTGCATTCACCGTTCATTCTATTTTTTATATCATTATTCTTAAAGTAGTTATATACTAGGTGTAAAAAATTTAGAAATGATGACTGCCAATGAGAACATTTCTTATACAAGCCTAAACAGGATTAAACATGAATTTCTGTCAAAACAGGTTAGTCCATTCGATATAACATGAAAAATCATTTTCCATCATCTCCAATATTTCAACAACCATGGATTTCCAGAACTACTAATGATTTAGTGATAAGAAGAAAGATAGGGGAAGCACCTGGCATGAATGCGTCAAGTGAACAAAACCTCATGGAAGTGAACGCCCCTTCTCCAAGCCGGCGTGCGTTGTAGTCAATTGATTTTTTAACAATCAGATTCTTCTATTTAATGAATCAATATTGATCTCCATAGTGTGGACGGATCTATTGTTACGTAAGGAAACGGAAAAGAGGAGAAAGAAAAGGGATGATGGAAAGTACTTGAGAGTCTTTCTAGTTCCGCCAGACTCCTATCTGTCGTCGTTCGGCGCCCTTCCAGTGCCACACTCTCTCTATTGTACGCGGCTATGTGAAGATGAGAGGCATGCGAGAGGAGTGCTTGGGGTTTCCTTTGTTGGGTCAAGGTATGCCAGAGGCACAATTCTTGGTGCCCCGGCTCCCTCTCCTCCGAAATTACTAGATATGATCGACAATTTCAAGAGCATGCGCCGAGAAGCAGAGTTCAGCAAAATTTTAAGTTGCTAATACGGGGAGCCTAATTCATTAGGTGCTATTTCAAAATTTCGAATTTCGAATTGCCACTATTTGCATTCATAAACGCCTCTAAAATTAGGTGCTTTTAATAAAATTTCATAATACATCATTTAGGGGCATTTAAATAAAAAATTCCTTTAAAATGATTATATAGTGGCCTTTTTTTACAAAAGCCACAAGAATAAATGCCACTAATGGATAATTTTGGTGTAGTGATTCAATTCCTATTTTCAAGAAAAATTGTCTTAGATATCCAAGCGACGAGGATGGTTTCTATACATTTGTTATAAGCAGTAGTGCCCATTAAAGCCTAAACTTGCTGCCATTCGAGCATGTTGCCTTGTAGGAGTAAAAGCTGCAAGAACCCTATATGCTGCCAATCTGGAACTCTCCTGCTGTGTTAGGGTGAAACTATGAAGCTCACTAGAGAGGCTCTCTCTATGTAGTTATCTACAAAGCACAATGCTAAAATGGAATCTGTGAGGGAGGAACTATACACATGTATCAGGAGGACCCTCATATTGTTGTATTGAATGGGTGAAGGGGCTTATCCAGGTTATTTTGTTACTCCACTTGTAAATAGATTATTCAATACTATTTTTTGTATATAATTTGCATTAAAATGATGTATTTAAATTTGTTGTTATGACTTTCCCCGTATCACCACAAGTTAGTTTTAGTACCATTTAGTATCTCAATAGAGTTATATCTTGCTTTTTTATTTGTTGAATGCCAACTTTTATATTGCTTAAGTTGGAACCTTGCTCCTGGTATTGGAGTAGTCTAAAGAGGTAAAAATAGTTGAGGGAATATGCTTTTAGCATATTTTTCTTATTGACACAGAGTTTTCACCAGACCAAATTATCATATATCATCAGGATTTGATGTTGCTAGCCTTGATCCTCTTTGTTGTTGTGATGTAACCCCTGATGATTATTCACTTATGACATACATGTTATCTAGCCCGTCAGGTGGAAAAATTCATTCCATACTAGAGGCAGGGAACAATCTCAGGTTGATTTCTTATCATCATTAGTTGTTGTTAATGTACTTCCAGGTGAGGTGCCCAAGAAGGACCCAAATGACATTGTACCTTCCAAAGGATGTTTACATACTATTATTGAAGTATCAAGAATTCACTCATAGTGTTTTCCTATCTTGAAGGGAAACTATGGCACCATCCAGTCAAAATGGGAACTTGTAGCTTGCTCCATTACAAATCCGTTGTAGACTTTGAAGCTCATAAGAGCTTGAACCTTGCTCCATTACAATTCCATGGTAAGGATAGCCAGGCTCGAATCAAATTATATCATCCATATTATAGGAAATATAATAACATGGTTTTCAAATCCAGATAATGTGGACAATGCCATATTATATCTAATTGAAACAAGAAGTCCTACACAAGGAATGGGGTCCTTAAGATCGACCCCAAGCATCCCAGCTGTAAGGAACTCTATGATAAGGCATTTAAAGATCCCGAGGTAAGAATTCTGCTTTTTTGTGTACCATTTGTATACTAAAATTTTCACTACTGACTGTCCCTAACATGAAACAGCTAGTGCACCTTATTTAAGCCCATGGATACTTCTAGTAATTATGTATTGGACTAACGATGCTTGATACTTAAACACTCAAATAGAGTTTGTATAGTGGTTTCAGATTCATGTACACATTTTTCACAACTCTTCCTCCTTTATATGTCTAACCTTCAGATTTTGATAGGTGGGGAGGTGGTATTAGTATATGTCTTGGTAGGTGGCATTAGTTGTAGATGTTTATTATCATACTGTCATGTTCTTGTTGTAATTAGCTAGAGAACTACACCTGCCTATGCAAAGAGTTGTATCCATTTGACTTCTCCATCTATTTTACAAAGAAAGAACCTAATCAGGTTCCACTTTATTGAAACAAGCAGGTGTGCATGCTCTACTAAACCCCATCAAACTCAGTATGCAACCCATTAGGGTTGTATTCATCCATAGCTTATTGGGTTTTCTTCTCACGCACCAGATAGTACGACCATTGATTGCCACAATGGGGTAATAATCCCAAGAATGACTACTGAGATGTCTAATTCTATTATCTTTCTAGAGTAAACCAATGTCTAATTCTGGTATATTACTCATAATTTTATCTATAACTTTCAGTGTCTAGGGATAACAAAAACTCCCCCCTGAACAAGAGGACCAAAAGATTGAATAGAGCCTAGTCAATTTTATCGAGATTTATATTGTTCAACATAACACGGTGGTATTGTTGCACATATAATGAAAGAATCTTGGCTTGAAATTGAATTCTATGAAGAGAGATCATCTAGTTTCCATGAGAAGAGATAATGTGTGATAAGGTTCCCCAAAAACAACACGAATGAAATATAGATTGTCACACCCCGATCTCACACTAACCACTAATCACGAGATTAGGGCGCGACGGAGGGATTATCACATAAACAAATCACTGAGAACTTTTCTCTTTAAAACCTCGTAATGATATCCAGATTATTGCTGTAAACTAAAACATAATAAACTATTGCGGAAGAATTTCAATTAAACTGGCTAGAGAACATAAACAGAGTTTACAACATGTAACATTGTTTAACAGAAAGTAAACTTAATATTTAATTTACATCTTTATACACATTCGCCATACATACTCTCTCTCACCCGCACCATGTCCCAAGGACCGAGGGGAAGGGACTAAGATACCTCTAACTATACTAGCTACATATATACCTTCTACATACTAAGCGTTAGGATGAAAAGATCCTTCAGATTCCTGATGTTGTTGTTGACCTGAAAATGTTTGAGTAGAGGAGTGAGCCTACTCGCTCAGTGAATAGCATTTCATTTAGCTATTACTAAACAACTCATCAGATATATAAAATTGAAATAAAACATAAGTGTAGTACTAAGCAGGGCAGTTCTAATGACATAGCAGAATTTACAGATATTAATCACATTTTTTATACAACAACAAATATCTTAAACAAATAAACAGTTGTTGAGAATTAACACAGAAGGTCTAAACTATTAACATATTAAATTTATTGTGATCTTATATGATTACATATTTATATTATTATGCCCTAATCATATGTAGTGTACTCTGCATACAAAGATTTGTAGCGAACTACGATCTCACCGTACAAGACTTAGCGACACACCCGGGAAATGCTAAGTCTAACTTCTCGTCATGGTCTGCTACAAGACCCACAGGCTCTCTAGCCTCCTCTGCACTCACCATGAGTGCTCTGGACTCCTCCTCTAACCTGAGCACACAGGCGCAGGGAGTCAACACTGGGTTACCACCAGAATTACTCAACTGGTTGGTGTTGGATAACCCTTTACTTTATTTATTATTTTTCCCCAGTTTCACCAAAATTACTCAATCGGTTGGTGTTGGACACTGTCTATCAACCCTCGTGCCACCAGAATTACTCAACCGGTTGATGTTGGACACGAGTTTCACCCCTAAGGTGCAGACCTCTCAAAGGGGTTCTACGGTGTTAGGGCACCTAAGTCTATCATTTTATTATTATAGAACACATTAATCTGAAATACATAACTCATGTTCTTGTTCCGAACTATGGTTTCTCTATGATACCACATTTACTGATTTCAGATCAGACCACAATACACTGTCATTCTAAACCGACAGAGCAATATATTTCAAATCATTGTAATTTCTGAGAAATTCTCATACCATGCATTCAGACAAATTAGAAATGCATAAATAACCCAACTTATTTCAAGTTGGCACATACATAGCAAATTTACGCAATTGAACATCTTATTGCACAAATTAAAGAAATTTACTTCACATATGAGAATCATACTCAACAATTATCAATTCTCTAAAATTCTCGAAAAATGTGCACATTAACCCTAATCCTGGTTTGTGCATCACTTAACTCAATTAAGAGTTAATTACATATCACAACACAATTTAATAACAATACTTGAGAATTTCTGGTAATATTTCAGAGAAATGTGCCATTTCATGTAAATATCAATTTACACATATTAACGTCAAAAGATATATGCAATTAGGGTTTTTTTTTGCATATTTTTATTTATTCATATCAACTTTGAAATCGTACATCTGATAATTTATCAGAAATCTTCATTGTCTGGGTTCATACCCAAACCATACCATTTTCAGACATGAATTTCTAATTTCAACATTCAAATGAGAAATTTAGGTTCCAATGAACCATATAAATCTACTGATTCAATCCATACTGTTCAAATGCTAAATTTAATCATATAACAGCGTCTAGAAGCATTTTATGAAATAAAAAGTCGGGCGACACCAAACGCTGCCCGACGCCTGATAATTTCTGTTATCAGCGTAATTCACGCACAAAGCAGAAAATATTCAAACGCCTGAGTTTATTAATGATAAATAAATGAAACCCTACTCACAGTGATTTGGACTGTCCGGATTCGTCCGGAGATGTGCCCAGGGCCTGTTTCCGGGTGGATTTCTATTGTCTTCTTCCTTTGATTTAGTTTCCTATTCTTCCTGTTCACCGTACTGCTATATACAGCAGCCGCACGCCCAACTGAATACCTCAACTAAGTGTTGCTCCAAGCTAAATTGACGGCGGTTTCTTATTTAGACCTCCTAGCCGAGGTCCATGACCTTGATTTGAAGCTTTGGCCGTGCCCACAGGTGCTCCTACTGCTGGCCGCAGCTCTGTGCTGCGGTATGGCTGTAGGTAGGGCGCCACCCAGTGTCGACCTCGATTGGCAAAGAAGAAGAAGGGATGGAAGGTCAGGGATGGAGGGAGCTTGGTCGCTGGTTCAATCGCCCTAAAATTGCCCTGAGCGATTTCCTTCAGCTGCTCGGTCGAGACCTGCTACAGAGCGCCGCTTTAAGCAGTTTGCGTTGAATCGGGATGATGATCAGGAAGAGAGGATAAAGGAAGGAGGGTTATAAAGCTAAATAAATGGAAAAATTGCAAGTTTGACCCTAAAAACGGAAAAGGTCATAACTATTGATTCGGAGGTCCAAATAACAGGATTTCTTTTGCATTATTTCAAGCGCGAATTTCTCTACGCCCTCAGAGCAATATATCATACTAATTTTACTATTTCTCTGGTTCAAAGTTTCAAATCGCATTCAATCATCACTTTACTCAAATTAATCATCTTAATTATGCACTAATTAATCTTATGTGCTCGATTCAACTAAATTAAGTTATTAATGCACTAACTATCACATGAGCACTTAGGTTAGCTCAAATCATGATGCTTACCGATAAGCTTTGAAATGGGTCATAACAATCTCCCTCCCTTGTAAGAATTTCGTCCCGAAATTCCTAAAAGAGAAAAGGAAACTTGTTACGCATCTCAGATTCAAGCTCCCACGTAGCTTCTTTTAAGTTATGATTCCTCCACAAAATTTTCACTAATGGTATCTCACGATTCTTGAGTTTCTTGATCCTTCGATCAACTATCTGAATTGGTCCCTCAACATAGGACACATCTGATCTGAGTTGTGCAGGTTCTGGGTCAACTATCTCCTCTGTACAAGGGTAACATTTCTTCAACATCATTACATGAAACACATCAAGTAAATTAGCCAAATCAGATGGAAATTCCAACCTATAGGCTACAGTCCAATCCTCTCAATGATAGGATATGAGCCCATAAACCTAGGAGTCAGTTTGCCTCTCTTACCAAACCTCAACACTCTTTTCCACGGTGAAACCCTCAAATATACTTCATTACCAACTTCAAACTCAAGACGTTAACGCCTCTTCTCCGCATAACTCTTCTGCCTATCCTGTGTAGCTTTCAACTACTCTCTGCATGTCCTCAAGAGTTTGAATGGTCCTCCCTGACTGACTATCTGTTTGCAGGTAAGAAGTTGTATTAAATCTTAACTTTGTGCCCATAGCACGATGCAACTGATTCCAAAACCTGGATGTGAACTTAGGATTTCTATCAGATATAATTGAAACTGGAATACCATGCAACCTGACTATCTCATCCATGAATATCTTAGCCAACTTTGGAACATCAGAGGTTGACTTGATATGAAGAAAGTGAGCAGACTTAGTCAGTCTATCCACAATCACCATATTGAGTCACAACCTCTAGGTGTCATGGGCAACCCTATCACAAAATTCATTGTGATATGTTCCCACTTCCATTTTGGTATAGGAAAAGATTGCAAAGTACCTGTGGGTTTATGATGCTCAGTCTTAACCTGCTGACACACATTGCACCTAACCACATACTCAGCTACATTCTTTCCACACAAGGCCACCAATACAACTCCTTGAGATTCATATACATCTTAGTGTTTCCTGGATGCATAGCATACATCGATGCATGCACTTCCACAAGAATCTTTTCTTTCAAATCACTGTCTCGAGGTACACACAACATGTCATGCTGATACAACACATCATCATCTAAAAACTTAAACTCTTGTCTCTTTTCCTTTGTCATGTCATGCATGATGTGTTGCAACTTACTATCACCCTACTATATTTCCTTAATCTGATCGTAAAAAGTAGGCTTGACTTGCATCTATGCAATCAAACCACTATGTTATGTCACCCTTAAGTCTAAGTTCAACTTTCACATTTCTACTAGCATGTCTCTCTCAAAACATGCCATAGAGAATGCATCAGTTGTTGAACTTAACTTCCTGATGAGGGCATCAGCTACTACATTCGCCTTTTCCAGGATGATAATCTATCATTATATCATAAATCTTAATCAATTCTAATCATCTCCGCTGTCTAAGATTCAGATCCTTCTGGGTAAAGATATATTTCAAGCTCTTATGATCTATAAACACCTGGCACACCTCACCATAAAGATAATAACGTCATGTCTTATGAGCATGAACTACAACAACTAATTCCAGATCATGTGACGAGTAATACTCCTCATTCTATGCTACTTACTTCTTATTACTACTGTAAGAATTTATTTCAAAATTATATCTTACTCTTTTCTCCGAGTCATTTTCATATTGTGTATCTACCTTCCAGATTAGCTAACTTTAAACCCTGGATTTAGTAGTGCTAGGTTACCTTTCATAGTGCAAATCGTATGATCTTATTTTATAAAGATACTAGTATTCAAGGTCAAATCACTAGTGACATCCCTTGCACTACTACAACTCTAAACATTCTAGGATTTGGTCCTTATCAGTAACATAGCATTATTGTGATGTGACTTTGCTTCCTTAGTTTGAAATCAAACTTTAGATCTCATAAGTTCATCCATCTACTTGTAATGAATACAACAGATATGAATAATCATCAATGAACTATAGATATATAACAGAAATGTAACATCAGCCAAGTTCTCTAGCATAACTTATTAACACAAATGCTACAAATAAACATGATACTTGTTACCCAAGCATCACACATGGCTCACAAGGCCATTCATATCTTATCACCTCTCACTAGGCAACAACTTATTCACATGGCTCATAAAATCCGTACACATTATTACTTTTATTAAGCAACAACAACATCAACACACAAAAAACCAATCAACATTTATTATATAAATGTCACAGCCCAAACATGGCTATATTCATCATCTCATCATACCTGCATGGTTATTAGGCATGATAACAGTCATACAAGATATTCATCACATCATGTGATACAATAGTAACACCATCATTCCTTAACCAGGAATTAGGGTTCACTATCAAACAGGGCTTATCATTCCCTTTTCCCCAAGTTAGGGTTAGCGTTCCCCATTTCTCATTAATTCAGACCCTCTTGAGTTAACCAACTTTATCTTGTATTAAGGTATTTCCCCTCTTAATGCATTCCATCACACAATACTCACCCTTAGCATATAATGCATATGCCACACATTAGAATTTTCCAGCTATCTCACATGATATGGACTTTTCTTAGTTTAAGGCATAACTTTATTATAGAGTTGCCTATAACCAATCGCAATGATACACCCTCAACTAGGGTTTCACAAGGATACACCCTCAACCAGGGTTCACAATGATACACCCTCCACTAGGGTTTACTAATCATGTATTGGATCCATGCATTATTGATTAGTACCATTAAGGGTATTTCTCACCTAATCATTAAATTTAATCTGAACCTTATTGTGTTCCTTTATTTCTAATTAAGGATTGCTCATATGAGGTCCCAATGTTGGGTCTCCGATATCAGTTCCAACTAATTCTTAGTTGTTCTAATCTTTCTCTTATATCTCAACATCTTAGTGTATGTACATTCTTACTATGATGTGAGTCTAAATTATTTAGAGTCTACTTTCATTATATTCTTAATAAGAGTCGTTAGATCCTAGTAACGCATCCTGCCAGCCGGACCAGGCCGAACCTGTAGTCCTGAAGCCAAGAGCTACTTCAGGATTAACCAACTCCTATTGATCTTAAACATGTGGAATAAATATCCACTCAGGGCAAACTCATTTAAACATAACTTCTGGTCTGCTTAATACAAAGAATATAAACAATAAATAAACCAATTTATGATGCACAACAATATAAAAGAATCATTTATATCTTATAAACTGAAAATCTAAATTCATACATATAAGAGCATTTCTAGTGATCTCCAATCAAATAAGCAATATAAAGCAAGAGTTGTATCACATCCTATGCTTAATCTCTTACTCCTACATAAATTTCCGGTTTCTTAACCCTAAGATTTCTAGGGTTTGTCTCTAGCCCATCCTTCCTCTGCATACCTGGCCAGGGCATCCAGAGAAGAATAGACAGAGTAGCTTGATACTGGTCAATCTAAGTATTCAGACACCTGGCCAGGGTATCTAAACACTCAAACATCCCAGAGATAAAAAACACATCACTTCTTATTTGCCTCACTTATAACTTTATCTTTTAATCCTAATGATTCTTAACGACTCAACCTAAGCTCTTTACTTGGTTCTCGTGACCACGTCCTCTTCCTGCTATCTGCAATAGTATAACAGAACACTTCCTGTTAGAAAATTACAGTTAGAAGGAAGACACTTAAGTCCTAATCCTATTGGTCTCTTATCGTCCCCTGACCTTGACTTAGAGTAACCATGTACTCAACCTATGCTCTGATACCAAGATGTCACACCCCGATCTCACACTAACCACTAATCACGTGATTAGGGCGCGACAGAGGGATTATCACATAAACAAATCACTGAGAACTTTTTCTCTTTAAAACCTCGTAATGATATCCAGATTATTGTTGTAAACTAAAACATAATAAACTATTGCGGAAGTATTTCAATTAAACTGGCTAGAGAACATAAATAGAGTTTACAACATGTAACATTTTTTGACAGAAAGTAAACATAACAGTTAATTTACATCTTTATACACATTTGCCATACATACTCTCTCTCACCCGCACCATGTCCCAAGGACCGAGGGGAAAGGACTAAGAGACCTCTAACTATACTAGCTACATATATACCTTCTACAGACTAAGCGTTAGGATGAAAAGATCCTTCAGATTCCAGATGCTGTTGTTGACCTAAAAATGTTTGAGTAGAGGAGTGAGCCTACTCGCTCAGTGAATAGCATTTCATTTAGCTATCACTAAACAACTCATCAGATATATAAAATTGAAATAAAACATAAGTGTAGTACTAAGCAGGGTAGTTCTAATGACATAGCAGAATTTACAGATATTAATCACATTTTTTATACAACAACAGATATCTTAAACAAATAAACAGTTGTTGAGAATTAACACAGAAGGACTAAACTCTTAACATATTAAATTTATTGTGATCTTATATGATTACATATTTATATTATTATGCCCTAATCATATGCAGTGTACTCTGCATACAAAGATCTGTAGCGAACTACGATCTCACCGTACAAGACTTAGCGACACACCCGGGAAATGCTAAATCTAACTTCTCGTCCTGGTCTGCTACAAGACCCACAGGCTCTCTGGCCTCCTCTGCACTCACCATGAGTGATCTGGACTCCTCCTCTAACCTGAGCACACAGGCGCAGGGAGTCAATACTGGGTTACCACCAGAATTACTCAACCGGTTGGTGTTGGATAACCCTTTACTTTATTTATTATTTTTCCCCAGTGTCACCAAAATTACTCAATCGGTTGGTGTTGGACACTGTCTATAAACCCTCGTGCCACCAGAATTACTCAACCGGTTGGTGTTGGACACGAGTTTCACCCCTAAGGTGCATACCTCTCAAAGGGGTTCTACGGTGTTAGGGCACCTAAGTCTATCATTTTATTATTATAGAACACATTAATCTGAAATACATAACTCATGTTCTTGTTCCGAACTCTGGTTTCTCTATGATACCACATTTACTGATTTCAGATCAGACCACAATACACTGTCATTCTAAACTGATAGAGCAATATATTTCAAATCATTGTAATTTCTGAGAAATTCTCATACCATGCATTCAGACAAATTAGAAATGCATAAATAACCCAACTTATTTCAATTTGACACATTCATAGCGAATTTACGCAATTGAACATCTTATTGCACAAATTAAAGAAATTTACTTCACATATGAGAATCATACTCAACAATTATCAATTCTCTAAAATTCTCGAAAAACGTGCACATTAACCCTAATCCTGGTTTGTGCATCACTTAACTTAATTAAGAGTTAATTACATATCACAACACAATTTAATAACAATACTTGAGAATTTCTGGTAATATTTCAGAGAAATGTGCCATTTCATGTAAATATCAATTTACACATATTAACGTCAAAAGATATATGCAATTAGGGTTTTTTTGCATATTTTTATTTATTCATATCAACTTTGAAATCGTACATCTGATAATTTATCAGAAATCTTCATTGTCTGGGTTCATACCCAAACCATACCATTTTCAGACATGAATTTCTAATTTCAACATTCAAATGAGCAATTTAGGTTCCAATGAACCATATAAATCTACTGATTCAATCCATACTGTTCAAATGCTAAATTTAATCATATAACAACGTCTAGAAGCATTTTATGAAATAAAAAGTCGGGCGACGCCAAACGCTGCCCGACGCCTGATAACGCCTGTTATCAGCGTAATTTACGCACGAAGCAAAAAATATTCAAACGCCTGAGTTTATTAATGATAAATAAATGAAACCCTACTCACAGTGATTTGGACTGTCCGGATTCGTCTGGAGATGTGCCAAGGGCCTGTTTTCGGGTGGATTTCTATTGTCTTCTTCCTTTGATTTAGCTTCCTATTCTACCTGTTCACGGTCATGCTATATACAGCAGCTGCACGCCCAACTGAATACCTCAGCTAAGTGTTGCTCCAAGCTAAATTGACGGTGGTTTCTTATTTAGACCTCCTAGCCGAGGTCCATGACCTTGATTTGAAGCTTTGGCCGCGCCCACAGGTGCTCCTGCTGCTGGCCACAGCTCTGTGCTACGGTATGGCTGTAGGTAGGGCGCCACCCAGTGTCGAACTCGATTGGCAAAGAAGAAGAAGGGATGGAAGGTCTGGGATGGAGGGAGCTTGGTCACTGGTTCAATCGCCCTAAAATCGCCCTGAGCGATTTCCTTCAGCTGCTCGGTCGAGACCTGCTACAGAGCGCCGCTTTAAGCAGTTTGCGTTGAATCGGGATGATGATCAGGAAGAAAGTATAAAGGAAGGAGGGTTATAAAGCTAAATAAATGGAAAAATTGCAAGTTTGACCCTAAAAACGGAAAAGGTCATAACTATTGATTCGGAGGTCCAAATAACAGGATTTCTTTTGCATTATTTCAAGCGCGAATTTCTCTACGCCCTCAGAGCAATATATCATACTAATTTTACTATTTCTCTGGTTCAAAGTTTCAAATCGCATTCAATCATCACTTTACTCAAATTAATCATCTTAATTATGCACTAATTAATCTTATGTGCTCGATTCAACTAAATTAAGTTATTAATGCACTAACTATCACATGAGCACTTAGGTTAGCTCAAATCATGATGCTTACCGATAAGATTTGAAACGGGTCATAACATAGATCCTATCAAAATTTATAGAGTTACTATAAGTGAATGTCTGCACCCCTTGTCAGAACTGTAAATGGTGTCAGAGAGGTGAAGAATGAAATTTGGCTAAAATCAATTACAAATTTGGCTACTTGGTATAAGAAGGAAGTCACTTGTTAGTCTGGTTTTAAGACCATAACAGAGTTGTAGATGGAAAAAATCTTTTGGCAGCATGAAGAGCTAAAAAAATTCCGTGCTCTGGTGGTGTTCTTCGGGAGGGGATGCTCCATCTGCTTATTCCCATAAAGGCAGAGGGTGCTCCAAGAAATATTGTTACTTTTTAGAAATAATAATTATATTTTACTTTTTTATTAGATAAAATTTTTGGATAAAGGTCTAGCTATCTTCGAAGCAGTAATCCAATTCTACCAGTGTTATCTAGGGGTCTGGAAGGGAATTTTCTGTGTCCTAGTCCCAGGTTAAATGGTCTCAGATACAAATGAATAACTCCTTAACCCTAGGAGAAATCATTAATTACTTTTGTAGTACACATCTCAAGGCTTGCATTCAGAATGCCTCTTACCATTCTGATGGTTCATTATTCATAATAATTTGTATCACCTTTTACAGAATATATGGCAAGGTTTGCATTGAAAGCTATCATGCATCCTCGCCAGTGTGTTAGCAACCTAATTTTCATGGTGATGCACATGCCTGATTTCAATATTCAGGTTATGCTAAACCATCTAAACAATAATATCTTTCCATGGGGTAAGCCTACAATATTCATCTTGTAATGTAATGAATATGCCACAGCAGTCAATATGTGAATGACAGCTGCTCACAATGTGATAGTGAAAGGGATCACTTGAAATGGCAACAATGGGTTGAGAAACTTTTGTTGATTCCCTTCATCCCTCTTAGGAAAAAGTGAATTCTAAAATTGATGATTGCAATCCATCTAGTGGAATTTGGGACACAAGCAACAATCCTATTCATCAAATTATTTACGTGAATTTCCAGTCAACTAAGTGCTTCTCTATTATTTTTCCTTCACCATATAACGCCACTTTATTTCCAAAATACTTGCATTCTTTCACCTTAGTGAATGATTTTGGTCTATCATATGTGGATCTTCTAGTGTGCTAGAAAATTCCTTTTTAGTTGATAAACAAGGAGCTCAACTATGTGTAGTCTAGGTATATGTTCTGGTGGTTACTTTCTTTAAGCAACAACCTACATGTAATTTACTGTCCATTGCTTACTGGAGGTCATGCTGGAGCGGGTGGCAAGGTGTAGTGAGTATGGAAGCCTACGTTTGAGCCATTCCCTCACATATGTATCCAATATACTTTCCCTAGAACATCACCGATGATGGCCATGTTAGCTTTTAGGATTATCCATATGGAAATTATGAGACTTACATATGGAAATTATCCATCAGAAAATCATGAGCTTTTATGATTATCCATATGCAACTTACGAGACCCACCTTCTATAGGTACAGTTCCATACTGTGGTAGAACATTCATTTTGGAAGAATGGACATGCCCCAACTATCTTCTCACTTTGCTTGCCATGTAGAGTCCTATTAGGAACCACATGATTTTTTGAGTGACATCTAACTAGACCAAAACATCTATTAAGAAATCTACATTATGGCAAAAGTATAGTACTCTTTCTATTGTTTAGGGCACGAACACTTTGGTAGAGTGGAAGGCGCAATTGTAGGAAGGTCTGATTGCTCACTACAGACCTGAGTGCACATTTGAAGGTGAAAGATGAACACCATTGCAACTTACTATAAGTTTCAAGCACCCACCCCATGCATAATGAACCTTACATCATTTAGGCTGAGACTTCATTTAAGAATTTCGTTTGGCATGTATAAAGTCATTGCTTCTAGGATGTGTCTAAAAAAGTTTGCATATATGCCATACTCAAGCTGCTTCAGCCACAGAAAGTAGTCCATGCTTGTACGGTAGCTCTAAAAATTGCAAGGTGAGTGAAATTCAAGATTCCCATGAATTTGAAAGTAACAATAGTTTCCAGCAACATAATATGACATTATAATTGTTGAAGGACCATTCTGACTATCCATAAATAGAAGAATGTTGCTTTGACATGGAGATTTGTAGGTGACCTAAAAAGGGTCCATTTGATATCATATAGTGTTTTGTGCATTGCTTGGTAAGTTCTTCTCTAATCAGCAGTCAAGTGTAGGACTACACACCCCTAACATATTAGGACACATACATACTTCCTGATAAATTATGATAGCTAAGCACATGAAAGATGTAACATCCAACCTCCCCTGCATTGACCTAGTATTTTCTGTATTCAGCATGACATTTGTTTTAGTACTTCATGCCAACATTATAAGAAATATTGATAGTAGGATGATAGACATTTGATTTGAGCCTATTGGTTATAACATCATAGCATGTAGCAGGGTTGTAGCTGCCGTGCAACTAGTAGGGATTGTAGCAGCTTAGTAGATAGTTCTCTTTTTGTATTTTTTACTGATAAGATTATCAATCAAATTTAAACTATATGATTTTCTTGTGTTCATGCTATATGTTCCAAGATGGTTAGCCAGTCTCCTAAAAATCATTACGGGTTGTTGTGGCACACACAACCTATTGTAGTCTTTTGTCTTAAGCTACATCCAAAGTAACCACTTTGAAGTTGTATTGGGGCAGGTTCTAGTGCTCAATGCTACTCTTTCTTTCCTTGGATCTTGTTTCATTTCGTTTGACTTCCTGGAATGCGAGTACTCTAGTTTCATGATTCATCACAACATTGACATCTAGGAATGTCATGTTAATGCTCACCTACAAAAGTTGCCATAACGTCTAGGAAATGTTTTGCAAAAACCCTTTATCTTTCTTATTGATATCCATGGCTTCTGCAGTCTGTGACCTATTCTCTTACTTTGCAAATAAAATCAACTCAAACTGAAGATTCATTGTCCTACCATTCACCCTCAAGCTAGCTACTACACTCTCAAATACCTCAAAATCAACTGACAATTATTATTATTCTTGTTCACCCTCAAGCTAGCTGGGAGAGGGGAATGCATGGTGGGACAGTGGGAGTTGGAGATAGGGTAGATACTAGAGACAGTGTGTGCATGAGAGAGAGGTTCACTACCATTAGCATCTTCCGTTTGATTTGGTATTGTCCAAGACTACTTCTAAGATATGTAATTCAGATAGTGAAGTAGGAGGGTTAAGATTTTGAAGTTGCCGAGGGATTTAGATAAGGTTTTGTATGCCTACATCTGGGCTGGAAATCTGGCTAGGGTGTAAACTCAGGCATGTTCTTTTCAATGTGATTTGTATTTCTTGTATTTTTGATATAAATGGTTGGGTGTATTGGTTAGTTCTCACAGAAAAATGGGTTTGGTTGAGAGACTAAAGACCTATATTTTTATTACCAATCAGGTCATAATTAGATTGTCTTGACTAGTTGGTTGGATGGAGGGCTGGAGGAAATGCTGGATTAAAGTTTGAATTGTATATATGAAGAAAGTTCAATACAAATCTGGTCAGTAGATTGAAAGAGGTTAGATCTATTTTGTGCATGAATTGATTTTTTTTCTAGCTGCTTATCTCTGATGTGATAGGCCCTTACTTTACATAGGCCCTTACTTATTTACAATTTACATAGGCCCTTACTAATTTACATAACTACAAGTAATCCCTTTTTATATTCTTATAACTCCACCTAAAACTGGATTTTATTCATATAAGCCCAACTAGTTACGTAAGAACTAAATTGACAACCAGTTAAATACTAAATGAATAAATTGGCCAGTTGATCTTCAAATATGACTAATGATTATGAATTCATCATATCTTGAATCTATGTATAAGTAAATGGTAGTGGGCCTCTATGTATTTTCCCACTCTTTAAAAATACGATTTGAGGAATGTGGACAGCAGCTTGGCAGTTACATTTTTACTCCATGGGATCATTGTATGCAAAAGCCAACTCTTCTAGGATTTAGCAAATACTTGAGCCATAATAAGGCATACGTGGAAAAACATTTACTATAAGAGGTAATAAAACATGTTACTACCCAATCACAGGATAGTAAGAGGAATTGGTGCTTCGGTGTTGGAGAACCATGTTGATTAGAGTAAAAGAGTTCCTGAAAACTGACTTATATTTGTATTTCCTGTCATAACCTGTGTATGATTTTTTTATATCCACGTGAAGTTGAAACAATCTAAGTTGAAAATCAGTCCAACTATGATACAAGAGCTGGTGAGTTATCTCTAATGGAGCTCAACTTTTATAGCTGAGTACAAGATTTAATGGATAAGAAAATCGAGGTTCCTGAAATATGGCCTAAGCAACGTGTTCTCAAATATGGATTTAGATCTAGAAGAAAATGAATTGGCCATGTTTCTTTGAGAGATTAGACCCTAGGTGGCAGGACAACAACTTAAGGGTTGTTTTATAGCATATTGAGATGTAGAATAAAAATGGAAAGGCATGACATGGTAGTGCAAGGTGTCTTTTATATGAATAACTGGTGGCCACATAAACTTCTATGCCATGAGACACTAACTAGGATAAGAAAATATCTATATAAATATCAAAAACCAATAAAAACGTGATTATAAAGGAGAATCTTCTATACTTTCTAAGATTCTATTGCAAGTATTTTTGTTTCAGTTTTCCTAACATCAACTATTAATTTATTTTTGGTTGTTATGTTCAGTCTAAATAATAATGTTATATAGAGAAAAAAAATCATTTCTTGTTTAATGTATAAGTCCTCTAAATAAAGAAAGCCCACATATATCATAAAGAGAAATATGACCATCTAATAGATTATACCTTGTAACATCCCATATTTCTAAGAAGACATCATAAAACACAATAGACATGTCTTTTCTGCCACTAATTCGTTCAACCGATTAAACATGTTTGAACAACAGGTTCAATCAATTAACCACACTCATCAAATAACCAGGCTACTGCAATAAGTGATGTATGATTCGGCTCTAATGTGTGATGATTGGGAAAAATAGACCCTCCCGCCTCCACTTTGCCAAATCACTATAATGTGTTTGCTATTTTAATTGATTTCATGTGGTCGATGTACATATTTTATGAGAAATTGAGCAGAGCTCCACTGAGTATACTAATTTGATAACTTCTTAGTTTATAGAAAAACTATATCATATTTTTCTATTTATGATTCCCAAATTCTCCATTAATGCTACAAGTTCTGAATTTTATTTGTGTTTGTCATTATACAGGCATCCAAGGCCAGACCTACGTGATTTGGTAAAAGATGTCAACTGGCTTTGAAATTTGAATAGTGGGGGCACTAGACTTGTTATCATGATATGAAGAACCATAGAAAATATCCTCCTAAGACTGCAAGTCTCTGACAGATATGGTGACTTGCTCACCAGCTATTTTCCCTGACCAGTCTATTATCTAGGTATCATTAACTTAAAATTGAGATTTTGTTGTTATTTGTGGTATGCACGTCAAAACATATACTTCACATGGGATATACTTAGAGAGACTCCCATAGATGTTGTCAACAAAATTGTCAAGGAGCTGGAGATAGATCAGGACCAACTCAAATATCTAAGGTGATTGATTAAGAGATTTCTGCCCTGGTTCCCCATTTGGGCTTATTTTTGACCCAAAACAAAGAAAAATAGGTGCATGGCCATGACCAAACCCACAACCCATCATGGTCACGACCACATTTTGTGCATGAATTGATTTTTTTGCAATGCTAGAGTGCTAACAGCCTTGCAGCGCTAGAGTTCTTATAATGCTAGGATATTTGTGATGATAGTTGTTGCTGGTTTGATTTTTTCTAGTAGATTATTGTAATTAGAACAAGATGAAGAGGGGGAGTAGGGTTAAAGGAAATCTGCCGACAACAACATGAGGATAAGGTGTGAATGGTATGATGATGATCTACAAATGGGGTAGAAAATGGTATGAGTGGGGAAGTGATGGTATGAATGTTGGTATGAATGGGGATGTATGAATTTATATAATGTTATTTAAAGATATTTTAACCTTCTCCCTTCTCTTGATAAATATTATATATTTTGACTACATAATATGAATGCATTCCTGCTTGTTTCTTATTGAGGATTCAGTCATGTTTAACGCTTAAAGTTGTTATGGTATTCAATGTCAAACAGAGCACCCCAGATGTAAACATGGAGAAGGAAGAGGAATGTGGTAGATAGGTACAACATGTGAAAACAATCAATGACGTGAGATATCAGATGGACCATAGGTGGGTTGCCAATTGTGCTTGTTTCCTGTAGGTATTGTTGTGTTACTTAAAATGAATTTGGATCTTCAAGTTTCACTTCAAATACTATCATGTCTTTTCCTATTGTGTATGCTCAAGAATTGCATATTGACTTGTTGCAATTTTCGTCATGAATTCAAGATGTTTGTGATTGACTTGTTGCAATCTTCATCATGAATTTCAAGATGTTTGTAGGCTAGCTACCAAAAAGAACTTAATCTTTTTTATATGCTTCAAGTAGGCAACAGAGAGCCAAAATCTGCCAAACATGTATGGCTACATCTTGCATTTCAACTGCAGTAGGGTTATCTTAACTTGAAAGCTTGTAGGTCTTCTTATCCACCCTTACAACAACCTAAGTTTTAAGTTTATAATTTATTCATTACATCTCAAAGTTGTAATGCTTTTGATCTAGATTTCATTACATCTTAAAGTTGTAATTCTTTTAATCTGTAATTTCAGTTGAGTACAATCTTGAACAAATCAATTCAAGAGATTAGAAGTCATGGTAACAACATATCAATTCAAGGTATGGTCTCCATTTTTTTGTCGGGATCATTGAACATATAAGAACTTGTTTGCAATATATTTCTACTAAAATTAGTTTCTTATGTTGTTCTACACCTTATTTGATTATGAGGATCTGCTGGCTTAACACAATAATGAACGAATGTCTAATTCTATATCGACTAGCATCGAGAATTTTTCTAATAAGTTTCCAGCAATCTCTTTGTTCATCATTTATTGCTTGACCAGTGGACATGCATGATCCTTTGTTTTCATCAGGAGAAAGAGTAGGAGAGTGGCCCTTAAAGAGGGTGACATGCCCAAATAGCTTGTCCTTCCGAGAGAAAGTAGTTCCACAGGAACATATCCATTTGTCTCTTCCGTAATGCTTCTCATGGGTTTTCAGATCAGCAATCATAGAGAATTTCTTGTTGTTGCATCGGCTACAGGTATAGATCTTGTCACAATGACTCCTTTTGTAATGGTTCTTTACACACATGATTGTCTTTAAAGGATGGAACTTCTTGTTATCTTTAATTGTTCTTCTTGCACCCCACAAATGGACAAGAGTACCTCTTTATCAGCATAGGTTCAGAGCTCGAGTCCTTGCTGGGTTTAGCACATACAAAAACATTTTTATACTCATCTCCATGGCCACACATGTGCATGCGCAAGTTTGCATCCCTGTTGTAGTATGGAAGTCAGATCAGGAGTAACATTTTGTTGAATCTGCATGTCAAGTTCATCAGATCAAATTAGGCACTCAGTTTGTCTACCAAAAATTGTGTGCAGCAAACTTTAAACTCGGTGTATCGTTTGATCCAGGCAATCAAGATCACTTAACAAGGCCTTTGGACCTCAGATATTTTCCCCTGCGTGAAGTCCATTCTGCTCTATAGTCTGCAGCAAGCAGTGAAAAGAAAAGGAGTCATTGGAGCGTTGTATGATCTATTAATCTATTCACCTACTTTTTCTATGGACCTTCAGTCATGATTCTCACTCCATAGATAACATGGTATGGAAATTCTATTCTCAAGTGACACTGGAGCACTGTATGATCTATCTATAGTCTACAGTGGATAGATGTAGTCATAAGAAGATATTGTATACATGTGTCTTTTTTCCATGCATATTGTAAAATATGGGCCAGGTTAATGTCCTCCCCATGTGTACTCATTGTTCAAATATAAATAAAAGTATCATTGTTGACATTGTAAGCACAACTCGATCTTGATTAACATTGGTCTACTTTCTTATTAAAAACCCCTCTATATTGGCAAGCGACTGATTGGATACATAATGTCTCTCACTACATATGTATGTATAGTACATGGTGTCTTTTACTACACACTATCTATAATTACATGTTTAGCAAGTGCTAATTTTTTCTATACATGAACTACAAATACAAATTGTAACCAATGTCATCTCTCCCTACATATCATAGGTACCAATTGAATTGTAGTCATAAATTTGGCTACAATGGAAACTACATGTTTATGTGTAAGGACATTTTTACCTACAATTAGGGTTACATATGAATTTGTAGCCAGAGGAATAACTAACTACAACTTTGAAAAATGTAGCCTAAACAATTAGCTACACAGACATTAGATATATATTATAAATGTAAGGATAAATGTAGCCAAATATTTTGGCTACAAAGTTTGAGGGTTTCGCTACAATTTTTTTTGTAGTTAAAGACCATATTTTTCATAGTGATTGGGGGTGGAATTCTCATCAATACAACCCAATCATACATCAACTTGGACAAAGGTCAAGACAAACAAGACATACATCAACCTCAAGATGGGACATATAAGTAATTGAGATCATATTGAGCTTCAAAATTAGCAACTGGTAGGAAATCAATCCTTAGGGGTCCATAATCTCCACATGGGGTCATGTCATCATCCTCTTTAAATTCATGATACCCACCAAAGTGGATATCTCAACATCCTCTAACATGGTAAAGGATCTAGAAAATATTCTTAACTTGTAGGAAGGAGATAGAATCAACTATATTGATATAGCAAAAATATAGTAAATTGTCGATACAGGTGATGCTAATATTCATATTTTTCATGAATGTCTTAGAAATATATATTATTTCTTTTAATCCAAATATGTCGTTGTGTATTTGAAAATAGAATTCGGGCAAGTAGCATCACTAAATAAGGAGTTTTGTAGTATATAACTCTGAGATATGGGGCAAAATCAATAAAAAATAGACGGGACCATATCCATTTATCTGAAGAATATGCAAAGAAAATATATCTCTTCACCTGAGTTGTTTCATAACTAACATATGACAGACCCATCAAAATCCTCTTCTCATGTGCACAGATTGTATGTTAAGTTTTATGTGACATGCACGATGTAACACAATGTGAGCTTCTATTGGATTTATTATTCCAAAATGTTTCACATGTACATAGTTGTGCACATTTATAAGCCGTATTTATAGAATATTTATCAGCCAACTACCAATAAATATCAAGTTAATTTGATATCTACTAAGTTTGTGTAAATGATAAGGCATGCATTCGAGAAGACCTATGTTTTGTTAATGTGTTTTAAGAACATTTTTCCTCTTTGAATCCAAAAGAATGTATGCTTTCTTAAATTTTATGATTTTTTATTAATTGGAATCATAATGTTAGGCTTGTATGGAATGTTGTGGCCTAATTCGGACCAGTTGTCCAACCCTAAGTTCTATTCCCTGAGCTATGAGATGAGGAACAAATGGTATCTTCAATCAAATGAACACTAATATTGAGATATCTCCTAAAGTAGGAGGTGGATTTTGTGTTTTTATTTTTTTCTATGGGATTTCCCTTTCTAATATTTTGTTTAAACGTACTCAAACCAAGAAGTGAAGTTGTTTTGAATCAAAGTTTCTATTATTTTTCTTAACATAATATGAGTGCAGTTTGATGTTGATTGTGCCCCATCCACCTTGTGAATTTGGCTTACATAAAAGGGACCACTTGGCTAGTTTTAAAATCTTCATTTTTCTTGTGTGTCACTCCCATATTAAATTTTGTCTCATAGCATCAATGTTCTTTTCTATGCTTTTAGCAAAGGTATATAGCTAATGTAGTATGGAGGTATACATGTCAATTGTGGGTTTACTAAGATTAAGCGATTAACTTTACTAAGACATTTATCCTTTGTGTCACTAACCTTTTGGTCAACTTATCCAACAGTATGCATTATACTCTAGAAGGGATCCTTTTAAATTAATTAAGTATTAGAGTTAGCATAGAAATTTTTATATATGAATGCAAATTTTCATTTTCCATGATATGAGCATATTGCATACTTCTAGATTGTATGAAAGTTGTTTGTTCCATATTGATGATATGCTCATGTGGTGTGTCATAAATGAGATAAGGACCTTAGATATAATTTTATAGGAATTGCTAATCAAGATAATAGGTTGACATTTGCTAACATGTGTTGGATCGTTGACATTTTTATCAACACGATATAAGCTTAATTTAGTGTTTTTAAATTTATACTAATGTCCTAAAAAAGAGAAACAAAAATTTTATGTAACAACCTTTCTATGATGTCTTACTTGTGTTGATAAAAGGACATGCCAAAACCATCTATCCTATGGGACTTGTCTATAGCTAAATTAGGTACTTCTAGTTTTATCAATATGAGATCAAATTTTTATAAGGGCCTTACAACATAAATGTGTATAGTTTTTACAATCTTTAACCAATATTGTTTTTATTTTTATTTTCAAAAATTTTTGACCAAGTAAAGATTTTTGTATTAATATTATCATATCATCAATTCAAGGTCAACTAGGAAAGGTTGTGTTTCTACTTCAACTAGTGTTTCTTTGTGTCTTCCAATCATTCTTGTATGTTACCAAATCTAAAACTCCATATTTTTCATGTCTGCCCGAGATTTTTTATATTATAAAAAAATTTTGGTGTTAAATCGTGTTGTCTTTTATAAAATAGTGTTCCATGACCACCTCTTTGTGTTTTCTATACTAAATATGTTCAAAAATTTTAAATTTTTTAGACTCTAAGACATATACTTGGAAGTAAGTATAATGGGCATGCAATTAGAAAACATACTATCCCAACAAGAGATGAGCTTAACTTACTACGTTCCTTGAATAAATTTTTGAATAAAAATTTATCCAAAATAGCTAGTAAAGATCCTCAAACCAGCTACATCTAGAGTTATTAATATTAATATCAACAAGCAGGGTCGACCCATTGGGGGGGCAACCTGGGTGACAGTTAGGGGCCCAACAAGGAGGGGGTCCATAACTTTATTTTTCTAATCATCTCTTGTTGTTCTGAAATCTCAATTTGTTCCATTTATGACTTTCACTAACCCTTCGACAGTTACGCTCCCCACTTCATTCTCCTTGTTCACGTTCGGTGGACTCTGCTGCAGCGGCAGCGCTTCTCCTCCGCATAAGTCCATGGTGCTTCTTACCATCGTGCATGTTCGGCGCCTCCTGTTCTCCTTGTCTGCAGACTCCATTGCTCCTGCTCTGCAGATGTCCATGAGGACCACGACGCCAAGGTATGCAAAAGCGGTTACTCGAGGTAAATCCCATAGCATTATATATGCCTCGTACTTATCATAGTCTTAATCTCACTATTAGTGATATGGCTCATTCTTGTATTCTGGTTGTTTCTTTTTTTGTAATTATACAACGCAGATATACATGATTTGCTAGTTCTTCAAAAAGGTGAAAGTGTTTGCTTGACAATGTCTCATGTGTGACTATTAAATCACTATCCAATACACGTTGGGATAGTCATATTAAAAGTGCCAAAGCTATTAGATTTAAAGCTCCTCAAATCAGGTTGGCTCTATTGGAATTATCCAAGTCTCGTGATGACGCTAAGACACAAAGTGAAGCAAACAATCTGGTTTACTCGATCGAGAGTTTCGAGTTTCTATTGGATATTGTTATTTGGCATGCTATTTTATATATTGTTAATACAGTAAGTAAGAAGTTACAATCCAAATCTATTTACATGGATTCTATTGTTAAGTTATTGAAAGATACGATGTCTTTTCTTGAGAAATACAAAGATGAAGATTTGCTTCTAGTATTATTGTTGCTACTGAGATTGCCTTTGAGATGAATGCTGAGCCAACTTTTCAAGTTAAGCATCACATTGTTAGGAAAAGAAAATTTGATGAGAATGATGATGATGATGATGATATTATTCAATCAGAGAAAGAGTCTTTTCGAGTGAATTACTTTCTAGTGGTTGTGGATATAACAATCTCTTCTTTGAAGGAGAGATATGAGCAAGTGAAGATATTTGAAGATACTTTTGGATTCCTATATAACTCAGAGATTTTAAAATCATTGGATGAAGCTACCCTAAAGGCACGTTGCACTAAGTTTCATGCTACTTTTTCTCATGAAAGTTCATCAGACATAAACTTGGATGACTTTTTTTCTGAGTTGAAAGTATTGTAGGTGAGTTTGTCAGAAGAGCAAAAGTCAGCTATTGAAGTTCTTGAATTTGTGAAAGATGTAGATTGTTTCCATCATATTTCAATTGCTTATCGTATTTTTTTGACAATGCCAGTGACAATATCATTTGTACAAAGGAGTTTTTCCAAGATAAAGTTGCTGAAAAACTACCTTAGATCATCAATGTCTCAAGAAAGATTGAACGGTTTGGCAATATTATGCATTGAGAAGGATATGTTGGGAAATATTGATGTTGACACTGTTATTCAATATTTTGCATCTAGAAAGACTAGAAGAAGTCATTTTATATGATGAGTGAAGCTTGATAAGGAGATAACTATATTTAACTTTTACATTCTTTTTAGTTTGATTTGTAAGAACATGTTCTATTTTTTATACGACAATTTTGACAATTATGACTAAACTTGTGTTTATTTAAATTTGTTAAATACGAGTATACAAAGGCCTCATTTTTTATCTTCACCCTGGGGCCTCTAAAATGTCGGCAACGGCCCTGTCAATAAGGAAAGATCTGGATACAAAAATGTTAAGTTTACTCAAATTTTGTTAATGGAGTTTACTTGAGCCTTTGGTGTAAGATATCTCATGATTAACCATAGTGTAATTGAGGTCCCCAACAATCACCCAAGGTTTTCTCTTGTATTCTTTAATAAGACTATAACTCTCATAGAAGTTGTGGTTTTTGTTGTTTCTTGGTTCCCATGAAACACTTAAGAAAAGAAAATCATTTAATGTGATCAAACTGAGAGTAATAGTATAATTTTTAATTGAATTAAGTACATTCAATAGCCTATAATCTTGACCTACCAATATTCATCTCCAACGTAAATTTGAAGTCTTTTGTATCCTTCTTGTTGTTGGATTGCCTCCCATGGCTCTAAGTTGTTGTACATTAAGGTTAGACATAGTTTCTTGTATTTTAATCAGTTGAATCCATTGTGCTCTAATAATATGTCGAATAGAGTATTTACTTTTTGCCTAGAATGCAACACAAACACCCCAAGTATATACATTCATAATTAAATAGTGTGTTATCACTTTTGTCAATGATAAGGAGATATGAAAAATGTATAGAATTTAATTAATCTTTGGCGAGTGTTTCTAAACCAATTAAACCAACTAAGAACTTCTTCAATATCAGATAGGTCAACATAAGCATGAAGTTTGTCATCATATCTATTGCATATTTTTAAGATAAATAAATTAAGGAATTGTAATCTTTATAAGATAAAAAGAATTTATGGGTCAAGGTCATATTTCTTTGTACTTTCAGAAAGAATCTCATCAAGTAAAACATGTAGAGTACCAAGTTCCTCATTCATAAGTTTAATGATCATCATCTTAGCTTAATAATTGAATTTTTCTATTATTTTATCTACTTGTGAAGCTTATTCTTTATGAGAGTTCTTTTACATCTATATAAATCCATATTGTAGAGGCTATATTTTAATTTACTGATTCAAAGTATTATTTTGTGGACTGGTGTTATCTTGTATGGGTTGTATGTTGTGAGGCAACCATGTGACAACTTAGTGTGTGATTGTTCATACTTGGGTTGTAAGGTTTCTATTGTGGTCAATTATAAGAGGGTGTGGATTATTGAAACATGGCATTTTAGGGTCGTAATTAGATGTGGCACGGTTATGATCCATACATGACCTTTATGGGTGGGTCCTTCTTCATGGAAATGGTTCAATTTGTTATATATTTATGTGATCCCATCTATGGGAGTAACTCTATTGTTTGTTCCAAGAAGAGAAATCCATAATGAAGTATGGTCAAGGACATCATCAAATGGTGTTGGAAAGGTGTTGGTTTCTTCAATTGTAATACACACAATTTATATGTATTGTCCCATCCTAATCCTAACCTTCTTTTTTTCTTGATCCTAAAATCATAACCTTGTTTGTAATATAGGAATGATGTGTGATAATGATTTCATAGAAAGATTTCATGTAGTTGTATGTTTGAAGAGAGATCAAGTGTATGTATTGTAACTTGGCTTCAAGGGTAGCGTTTATACTTCTAAATATTTCAACATCTCACATATGGACATGGAGGCCTAGCATAACCATCTATCCTATATCCTTTTCATTAGCTATAAGAGCACCCTTTTTTGGATCCATTTAGAAATATTTACTAGCATGATTCTAGCTTCACTAGGTAGTGTGATGGTTAGGCCAACCAAATGGACAATAGGATTATGCTTTAGGGAGGTATAAATATGTTGTTATGGAGACTTAATTTTAGAATTAATGAAAGAAATACCTAGTATAATGTGTCCCAAGCTCTTTGTGACATCAAGGGTTTTGATAAAATCTTTATTAGGACATTTTTGGAAGTAGTGGTTCGACTTATATGTATTAGGACATTTGTGAGTCGCATAGAGGTGTCTAGGATATCATTTTTTATCTCCTATGTTGCACTCTCTAAAGTGGTGTTCCCAAATAAAGTCATAGCATGTTCACTGTCTCCGTAGAAGAAAGGAGTTTTATGGTTCTTTGGATGTGTCTATGTTGATGAATATGTGAATAAGAGAGAGGCATTATGTGACCCCTAAGAGGTATGTCTAATGGAGAGGAGTAGCTCATATAAATCACACAAGAAAACATTCCATCTATATAGTTGTTAGGCCTGATAAGTGATCAGTTTTTTGAAACACAATGTATTCTTAGTTTGCATGTCTCTACATTGATGTGGACATAAATGTAATATGTACAACATAACCCATATTATCTCAACATTAGTAACATTAAGCATATTATATATATTAATCTTAAGTAGAGATGAGTTAGTACCTAAATAAATGAACCTTTTTTTTGAGACCCAGTTTTTTATTTTCCTAGGTCCCTAATTGTTTTGGAGGGATCCCATTGTGTAATCATATCTAAGGGCATTAAAGATCTCAAGCATCCTACAACGTATTCCAAAATTTCCACATCCTTGGTTGTGAGGAAAGACTGAGCAATATTTTCTGGGCTATGTCCATGACTTTTGGCTTTTGTAACATTGTCTTGATGTTACAATAATATTTTTTGTTAAATTATGTTACTTTTTGTTTTATTATGAAATGAAATTTTGTTTTGTCGAGTTAATGTATTGAGTAATGAAACACTTACTATGATTTAAATCACTCCATTTGAAATCACTAAAAGAAGGTGGTGGTACTACATAGATTACACCATTTTTCAGATTGTGATGAGGAGAATGGCACCTATTTTTATCATCAACGTCCTTATGAAAAACTTGCTTGGTTGTGCCAAATTCAGAAAGAACATCTATCCATCTTGTGTATTTATTTAAGATATCAACTCTTCTCATCCCCAAAAATAGAAATGTGGTGATCAGTATGGCATTAGAGAAGTAGAATCACTTTATGAACACTCTCAATTGGAGCATATACCAACCCAAGACTCACATATAGTCTATGAAGCCTAGATTGGTACGGAGGTAGATTCTACCACAAATGGATCTATAAATGGTGTATGTAATTTTTTGGTTTCTTTTATAGAGGTCCATATTGTATTTAGGAGATAATGTCATTATGTTGTTGTGAACACGCAAAGCTTTCCCTTGTTGATATGTACTTTTGGTTGTGCATGAACCTATTGAGGGGCTCATAAATTTTGTTTTAGGAAAATTTGAATCAAATACAATATTGGGATAGCTCCTTTTATTTTCATGATATGCCAAACTAATGGAGATGCAAATATCCCTTAAATTGCGGGATTAGTTTAACACTCAACTTCATCTTAAACTGAAGACTAGATGAAGATGGGGAAGAGTAATGAAAGATGGAAGTTGAGCATGTATTCTTTTTTTGTAAGGATACTATATTTTGGTATACTCGAGATGCACAGTGTGGTTACACTGTGTATTCTTTCACGAAAAATTGACATTATGTGCTTCATTTATAACCAATCAAATGGGTTTCAACCACCAATATTAATCTTAATCCATAGATCATTTACATTAGAGCTTAATCTCTATATCATTTCTTTTGGGATCCTCTTTACCCCAACAACCATAAAAATTACCAAAAGAAACCAACTTTAGGAGATGCACATATGGCAAGTGCTACCAACATATAAAAGTATATGGGCCCTCATGATCCAATGTCTTTTATATAGTAGACAATGTGATATTTGCCACTGTATTTTCCCCACACTCATTAAGAAGCAGGATGACAAAGTGTGATGACCCTTGGGTAATCACTAGGAAATACACTTGCTACCATTACAAAGCACCATCAGTCTCATGCTATAGTATTATAGTTTACAACTAAGCTAGGTTAGTGAGTGCCCAACACACCCCACCTTCACAAGGATGGAAATAGTTGTATTAAAGTATCTTTTAGTACTCTAAATCCATTTATTAAAGTAAAATGATATGAAATACTTAGATCACAGACTATGTCAGTTCTCAAGTCACACCCCATTTTGCACCCCCACTCGTGTCTTTTGATACCAATGTCTCAACCCTAATGTTACAATGTATTCACATGGAAGCCTGAATATTAATTTATTCTCTCCCTTTATGATACCTCCCAACACACATACCCCTTCTTTCCATATCCCTTCCTTCCCCATAATTCCCCTTTTAGTGCAACAACCACAAAAATGTCACCACCATTAGGCTATAGCCACAACTGCAACACATCACCACCTTCTTATTATAGTTGCAGCATATCTCAACATCTTCCCCTACCAAGAAAAACATGAGATCCCTTACTGAGAATGTGATAAGATCCAACTATCTAGTGTCACTACGATTACCACTACACCCATTATCTATGATCTTTAATCTCCAAAGCTTCATAGAGAATCCATGACATAGTTAATTGACAAGCATGTTTTCTCTATTTTTCCCACATAAATGAAAATTCAAGACCCCACCTTCCTAGTCCTATCCTAACAATCATGTCATATGGTGCCACTATTATGCTTTTATTTTTTCCATCCACCTCTCCCCATCTAAGCCAAACTCTATCACCTTGTTTTTTTCCTGCATCATTTTTGTTTCAATGTAAAATGTCTCTTCATTCTAGTGTGTCCAACTTGTTCTAGATTTGCACATAATGGCTAGGCTAGCTAGATTTTCTATAGTCAACAAATCTAACTAGCCTAACCATTATCTGTAGTAGATAGACTATAAGATCATTGTTCTCATTATTTGTATAAGACCACTGTGCTAATATCCAACAAAGATCCCACACTTGTTGATCTCAAAGTAATAAACTATGTTTAAAACCATTGTCTATGTACTCTTATTATGTTTACAAATATTGTATCCATATCGATCATTGTACTCATTATTGTCTTAGAATTTATCCATGATGTCTTTTCTTGAAAGTTCCCTCCCTTCGTAGGAATCGACAATGCCTACAAGGTATGCATGTGGTTTTTCTTCCCATACTTGATTTCATATTCAGTTAATTATATGCAACAACATATTTTTAAAATGTATTGTCAATTTGGTCCCAACTGAATGTATATGAAATCATGTTCAACAAATTCATTTCCCCTATATGTTTTTCACTATATTATCCTAGAAATTATGTGCAAGTAGATAGACTATAAGATTTGTTGGATTCTTTTTTTATCCAGTATAATCAACTCTAGTTTTCTTTATTCTTTGTTTTCCATCATAATGTTTTCAATTAGAAGATTTTACTTTAAATTATTTCCACTCAAAGATTTGCATAACCAAACAAACATGTATTGCCTACTATGACTCTTAGTGTTATTGCTTCACCAATAAATTGTATAATTCTTTCTCTCTTTGGACTAGTTTTCTTTCAAGTGATAAATTCAAGTTATCAACTCTCCTTAACATGATGTCTTCAAGGTATCAATTTGTAATGTATTTGCAAGTAGATGTGTCTAAGTTGACATGGGTGTAAGTTGATAAAGGATATAAGTTGAAAGCTTATTGTCTTTATAGGGCATTGGATGTTAGAACATATTAAGGGATGTTCAAACCTAATGATGGATGTCACTATATTGGTTTTATGTCATATTTAGCCATGGTTTATAAATCATACACTTGAAATCTATAAACTATACACAATTTATGTAAAATAGTACTCAACAAGTGATAGAACTTATAATATGATGACAAACAGAACATAAGAAAAATTATATAATAGAATAGAGATCCACTAGAGATAATGCTTAGGAGGAAAACTAATTTACATTGATTTTTTTAGTTATTTTATTCCTAGACTTCAATATATTCTTCATTTATTTCTAACTTGTTGTCCAAAGTGTGGGGCATACATAGAGTATGCTTGGGGTTCAACTTCACATGTATGTGACTTGAATCACTAAGAATCTATCTATACTTGAATCTCTTCATATGTGTTTGTATCTAATAATTTACTTACTGAACTTGTCCTACTAAATGTATGTTTTTCCTTCAATGAGATAGGTTCATCTTGAGCCCATGCTTAAAAGAGATTGTCGTAGATACCCATTCAAGATTTTCTCATGAGCAGTAAATCTTCAATAGTTCCTAGTTATGGAGTTGTTCTTGAAAAATTAATTTTTCATAGCATGTGTCTTTGATATGTATTTTGATGTCGAGAAAATATTGACACATCATTATCCATTTGTTCTCTTGTTATATTGTAGACGAGTATGTGTTTCATTCTACATTGGTGTTCTAGGACAAAGGAAGTAAATGCTTCCAGATTTTTTGTGAAATTAAAATGCATATCATGTGCTCATTAGTGAAAATAATTGTGTAAAGAATGTATTAGGTTGGAGACATAAGGAAATTGGATAGTTTGACATGAAATGGTACATGATAACAAGTACCACAAATGTTAACAACAAATATAATAGTAATCAAAGTAATTTTTGGGTATGGCCACCCAAGGTCACTATATTTTTTACCATTTACATATATCATTTTTACAAATGTCATTAATATTTGATGTACATTTGAATGAATAATATATTCACCAAAATAAGTATGTTGGTGGAGTTGTGATTCATGAAGTTGTATATGTTGGCGATTTTATGATTCATGAATATGTGGATGTTAGTGATGATAGGATTCATGTACATGAGGGTCTTGGTGATGATGTGACCTGTGAATATGAGTGTTTCAGTGATGATTTTATTCATGAATATGAAGGTGTCAGATATGTTATTATTCATTAATATTTGGGTCAAGGTCATGATGAGATTCATGAAGATTTCATTCCAAGATGATGTTATTCAAGAAGATGAGGGTCTTGGTGATGGTGTGATTCATGAAGCCAATGTTTTCAATAATTCTACTAAATCCATCAATGTATCAAATGAAACTATGATTCTCACACCACCCCTTGGTATATAGAAGAAGCCTGAGGTCAAAACGACTTCTAATTTTGTATTTGACGCCAATTTTTTATGAAAAGAATGTCGATGCATGTGGATTTGGGGTGAAAGTATGTTAATACAACAAATATGCACCTACATAGGATAGTAGGAGGATGAAATTATGATGTGTAAAGGATGGAAAACTTCTAAAAAGTCCAATGATTCAATATATCGCCTTAAATTCAAATCTGAGAGTGATTCTCTAGCTCACATTAGAAATATACAAATATTTGTTGGTCAATATACAATATTTGCCTTCATGAAGGACATAATCAAAATATTTTTAGATGTAGAAATGATTCAAGTATTCCCCTTAAAATGCAAGATACCACATGAGGTGAAATGTTACATTGATCTAAATGATGCTACTAGAATAGGACCCTCCAAGACGATGACTAGTTTTTCTTTTGAAGTAGGAGTCTACCGAATCATGTCCTTGACTTATAGATGTTTGAGGAATAATATCAACTGGTCCAGAAAACGTTTTTAGCAAAGGGGGTGCAATTTCTAAATAAGAATGTTCATTACAAATGAATAAGGAAATAGAAACTTCTTCTATGTGTTGAATCTCAATGCTCTTGGTATTCTAAATAACATATTTTGGGTCGATTCACGTTTGAGTAGGGTTTTCACTTTATTCGGTAATGTGATTACAGTTTGCACTACTTAACTTACCAACTGATATGTGATGAATCTCTATTCATCATGATTTTCAGTCTCCTTTTTGGGACCAATTCGATTCAATACTTTCGATTTCATCTCCTAAACCTCAAAAAATGCAAATTTTCTTAATTGATTCAATTATCAATATTATTAACTAGATTTATATTGATTTTATGCAGGTCTTGATGATGTTCAACCATCATGTGGAATTCACTCAAGATCCTCTCAACTTTGGTCTTGACCAATCGGTCTTGACCAAACAGTTTGCCCTAACGGTCTACCCATACAGTTTTGACCCCTCGGTCTTAGACATTCACCCACACGGTCGTCTCATCGCTCTACCTCAATGGTCTTAAGACCGATTGAGGCCAAATGGTCTCAAGACCGTGTGACACCTCACGGTTTCAAGACCGTTTGGAACTCAAGACCATTTGGAACTCAAGACCGTTTAGACACCAAAGACCATTTACGTCTCAAGACCGATTGAAACCGATCAAAAGTGAAGACCGATTGAAGCCAAGACCATTTAGAGCCAAGACCATTTGGAGTAAAAACCATTTGGAAGTAAAGACCGATAGGCTGCAGACCATTTGTCGAGACCATGAATGCTCAAAACCGTTTGGCTGTGAATGGTCTCAAGACCGTTTGGATCTGTTCGGTCTTCAAGACTATTTGGTCAACAGATACTCTTAGGACCGTTTGAATGATGATCGTTTGTTGAAGACCGTATAGTCATAGATCCGTAAGACTGCTTGGACAGAGACTCAAGACCAATCAGAGGCAGAAACTGTTAAAGCCAAAACTATATGAAATACAAGACCGTTTAGAGTGAAGATCGGTTGAACAACAAATGATGTCCAAGACCGTTTGGATCCTCCCAGTCTCCAGACCATTTACTCCAAACTGTTTGGAGAAGATTCACAGCAAAAATGTGAGGACCAGACTCGAGCCTATAAATAGGACCACAAGGGTCCTCATTTGGGGATCGATCTGGGGGGATGCCACTAGGCTTCCCAAACACAAGGTTCGATCCAACTCCATCCACATACATCCATGCCATAGCCACTTCACCTGCTCCTCCTACTGTGAGCAAGGAAGTCGAGTAGAGAAGGAAGGTAGAGAAGAAGGTCCGCCTGGCCTGCCTTGGTTCTTATTCCTCCTCATCAAAGATCTTCCCCGACATGATGTAGAAGACCACATCATCTTCACCGAGATGTGGCTACCTTCTTCATCATGCTCATGGCAGAATCTTCCCTCTCTCTTGTTCTTCTTGTTTCTCGCATCATGAGCGAGTAGTTCCTTTTCATTGGGGTGTGGGGACTAGCCCCGCTTCCCATGCTTTCATGTCTTTTCATTTAACATTCCAAGGCAATGTATAAAACTTTTCATTTCATTGATAATCGTTCATGCTTGTAATTTGGTTACATGCTTACTTTCATCATGTTTTTCCCTATGTTGTGAGAACTTCTATACGAAGGGTAGAATGTTGATTAATGAGGTTGACTCCCAAATTAGAAATAGAATGGGATTCCTTGAGGTCATAACTGTATGATCTATGAGGGGACGAGCCATCTAGCCTATAGTGATGCTTCTGTTGCCTAAACATCCCTCAGGGAGGGCCACAGCCTTAGTTGGATTTTGTATCTTCTTTGTTAATCGTCAATGTTTGCTTATAGATTAATCACCTGCTTGCTTGTCGATTAGCGTGGTTGACTCCTTGATGAGAACTTCTGAAAGGATTCCTTGAGGTCGTAAGTGCGTGATTCCTGAGGGGACGAGCCATCTAGCCTATTGTGATGCTTCTGTGTGCTTAACGCCTATATAGGGGGCCTACAGCTTCAGTTGGATTTTGTAATTTTGGAACTGTAAGTGTATGATCCGGATGGCGGTGAGACATCTGATGCCTAAGGGGATGCTGATGTGGACCTAAACATCCCTCAGGGAGGGTTTGCAGCAGTTCTATTTTGATAGTTATATCTTGCCTGGATGTTTGATGTTGGGATGTGTTTGCATGTGTAGTGGTGATGAAACCCAGAACCATCCCAGTGATTCCATATCATTAATCTAGATCCAACTTCAATTCTGCTCTTTACTTTCCTGCAATTAGTTTAATTAACCTCAAATCAACCAATTGTTCTAAATATTAGTCTTACTTGAGCTAGATTTGACTAACGACGATTCTTAAAAACATTGTCTCTTGGGATTTGATCCTTAACTATACTACAATAAGACCCATCTGCTTGCGGGTGGTATTATTGCACAAGGTTTTGGTAAAACTCGGGGATTTCAACCCCGAGTGAATTTGTTAGTGCGATAATATTACACGTCAAATTCTAGCGTCGTTGTCGGGGACAACGATATCAGTTAGTCAAATCTAATTCTTTTAAGGCTAATCTAGGATTTTGCTTTTTCTTTTGTTACAATCGATCATTCACTTGAATTTGACTCTACTTCATCAATCTTACTTCAAAATTATCTTTCCATCTCAGGTACCCCCAAATCATAGTGTATGCACCGTTTGGGCAGTCCCGGACTCATCACTATCTTTGACCCTGAGATAGACAGAACTTTTCATCGTCAGAATAGAGAAAACCTAGAAAGAATGGCTCAAGAGGAGGAAATAGACTGAAGGGTAGCTCAAGCCCTTAATGCACAAAGAGAAAGGCTCATGCAAGAAGCCAGAGCTACGGTTCAAGCAGAAATCCAGGCAGCACAAGTAGCAGCGCAAGTAGCAGAACTACAAAAGGACCTTAGGGAGTTCTCAATCCCTAAAGTTGTTGACGTACATCACCCAGTGCAACCACCTCCTATCAATGCCCCAAACTTTGAGATAAGGGCACATTGGATCACATTGCTTTAAAATATCCCATTCTATGGTAAATAAGGAGAAGATAGTCAAGAACATCTTCTGAGGTTTATCATCTCTGTTCCATGACAAAGCAAAATGGAGTCTCAGACGATGCTATTCGACTCCGTCTTTTCAAGTATTCTCTTGCTAATAGAGCTATAAGCTGGTACAACTCCTTGCAAAGTGAACCTATCACCGCTTGGGAACAACTTCAAATGTTTTTCTGGAAAACAATTATCCCCCTTCTCTCACTATGAAATTAGGGGTAGAATAACCATGTTCACTCAAGCCCCTAGAGAAACCCTTGCTGAAGCATGGGAAAGATATAAAGATCTTCTACACAAATGTCCACACCATGGAATCCCTAAGAATCAGCTTATTGAAATCTTCTATAGGGGTGTGGACTATGATATCAAGAGATTTTTAGACTCCTCATCTGCAGGAAACTTTATGCGACAAAGTTATGATAGCGCATGGAGGGTTGTCACCCTTAGAGCTGAAAATCAAGCTAATTGGGGTAGATCTATAGGCAAGGGAGTGTTGAAGCTAGTTATGGCTGAAGTTATTCCTGAATACAAGTCAATCGTTGAAACCCTCAAACTCCTAGTTGCCAAGAAAGACCAAATTGAATCATCCCTTTCTGCTTTTGGAAGAGGACGTTCACCCCCTCAGTAACAGGAACAGATTAAGTCAGCTTCGATATTCTGTGAAGCATGTAAAGGTATTGATCATTCCACTTTAGCATGCAATGTTCTCTATGATATTATTCTAAGCAACACTTGTGACCAAGGAGATAATAGTCAAATGGAAAATATTAATGTTGTCAACACCATCCCTGGTCAAGGATATTACAATCCAAATCAGCATAGGAACCATCTTGGTTTTCAATATGAAAATCCTTCAGGAGAAGAAAACTCATGACAACTTGGTTCAAACAATCAACAATGAGGCCCACCCAGATTCCAGTATAACCAACAACAAAATTTTGGGAATCAAGGAAACTTCATAGGCAATTCTCCAAATAGGAACTTCAACAATTATCATAACAACTCTCAATTCCAGAATCCCAACCAGGCCCCTTTCTAAAATCATCAACAAGGGCAACAAACTGGACCCATTTCTCCTGATGACAAACTGACGACCATTGAGAAGATGTTGCAGTCACAGCAAACCATGATAGCTAACCAGCAAACCTTGATAGCTAACCAGCAAGCACATCAGAAAGCCATTGAATCTCAACTAGATCAACTTGCAGCTAGCATGATGCCACCTGTTGGAGCCTTTACTGGTCAACTGGAGAACAACCCTAAACATCCTGAGCAATTGAAGGTTGTTATGACTTGTTCTGGTAATGTATATCCTGACCCTCGTATTAGGACACCAATGGTTGTCATAGATGAACAAGACCAGGTGAAAGATCAAGTTGACAAAGAACATGAATCTTTTTCGAAGGAGCAGCCAAACAATGATAAGTCAGACAAAGAAAATTCTGAGAAACCTTCTACGGAAGAGGAAGAAGCAACACCAGAACCTGATATCCCTGTATACAAGCCTCATATACCTTTCCCAGCTCGTCTAAGGAAAATGAAGCTTGATACCTATTTCAACAAGTTCAAAGAAGTCATGTAAAACTTCATATTGATATTCCCTTTTTAGATGCTCTAGCTGAGATACCAGCCTGGACAAAGTACTTGAAGTCTCTCCTCACTATAAAATGTATAACTAAGGAATATTAAACAGTCAAGCTAGCAACAACTACTTCAGACATCATCCCGAGCAAGATGCCCAAGAAGCAGAAAGATCCAGGATCTTTTGGGATTTCATGCCATTTCGGTGATTCATCTTGTAAGAAGGGATTGGTAGATCTTGGTGCTAGAATTTCCATCATGCCATGTATCCTTTGAAAAAGGCTAGGGTTTGTTGAACTGCTCCCAACTGGCATGACAATACAACTTGCAGATAACATTGTGACTCTACCCTTAGGAATCAATGAGGATGTCCCTGTCATGGTAGGAAAAGATTCCTATGTTCCTTGTGACTTTGTCATCATGGATATAAAGGAAGACACTAGATACCCTCTCATATTTGGACGTTCGTTCCTCACCACTGCAAGAGCTGTGATTGATGTTGAAGCAGGAACTTTGCTTCTCATATTAGGTAAAGAAACTCTCGAGTTTAAAGTTTTTGAAAGTATGTGAAGTCCAAGCATGCAAGAAGAAGTCTACTTGATTGAGTGCATAGAGAAGATGTCACTACTCACGCAAGAGGATTAAAAACAAGAAGATCCTCTAAGAGTAGGTTTGACTAATCCAAATGCAACTAGTTCAGTTGATGAACAAGTGAAAAATTGTGTTCTCGACCTCGATTCTGCAAAAGAAAATCCTGAAGCCAAAATTGAGGAACTCAAAGTTGTGGATGTCACTAAAGAACCATGTGAAAAACCACAAGCTCCTGAAATGAAACCCCTACCTAAGGGATTGAATTATGTGTTTCTAAATGACCACAAGGTCTGCCCAGTCATCATAAATTCTGATCTAATGACAGAATAAACTCTTGACGGAATTAAGGGAAAGAAGAAAAGCTATAGGTTACAAGATGAGTGATCTCACCGGGGTGAGTCAGGCGCTATGCATGCATAAAATCCCCATGATGGAAGATCATAAGCCAACCATTGAACATCAAAGGAAGCTTAATCCAAACATGAAGGAAGTAGTCCATCAAGAAGTCATTAAACTACTCACTACTGGAATCATTTATCTGATATTTGACTCACCATGGGTAAGTCTCGTGCATGTTGTCCCCAAGAAGGGTAGAACTATTGTGATACGAAATGAAGATAATGAACTCATCCCCACTCGAACAGTCACCGGGTGGAGGATGTGTATTGATTACAGGAAGTTGAATAAGGCAACCCGAAAAGATCATTTCCCGATGCCTTTTCTTGATCAAGTCTTAGAGAGGTTGGCTCACCAATAATATTTCTGTTATCTCGATGGTTACTCTGGATTCTATCAAATACCTATACATCCATATGACCAAGAGAAAACAACCTTTACTTGCCCATTTGGAACATATGCCTTCAGAAGGATGTTGTTTGGACTCTGCAATGCACCTGCAACTTTCCAACGTTGCATGGCGGCTATATTCGCTGGTCTAACTGAGACTATCATGGAATTTTTATGGATGATTTTTCTGTATATGGAGATTCATACGACTCATGCCTAAATCACCTCTCCCTTGTCCTTAAATGGTGTGAAGAAGCACATCTTGTGCTGAATTGGGAGACGTGTCACTTTATGGTGAAGGAAGGCATTGTCCTTGGTCATAGAGTCAGCAATCGAGGAATCGAAGTAGATAGGGCAAAAATCGAAGTGATTTCCAAACTCACTATCCCGACAAATGTAAGAGAAGTCTGTGCATTCCTAGGTCATGCAAGCTTTTAAAGACGGTTCATGAAGGATTTCTCTAAGATAATCAAGTCGATGACAAATTTGTTACTAAAGGACGCTGAGTTCCATTTTGACGAAGAATGTGTCAAAAATTTTAATAACCTGAAACATGCCCTTACAACATCACCCATCATTAGAGATCCCGATTGGGATCATCCATTTGAAATTATGTGCTATGCTAGTGATTATGTTGTGGGTGCAGTCTTAGGCTAATGTATAGAAAAGAAACATTATGTGATCTACTATGCATCAAATACCCTCGATGAAGCTTAGAAGAATTATGCAACTACCGACAAAGAACTCCTGGAAGTCGTGTATGCCTTTCACAAGTTCAGATCCTATCTCATTGGTTCAAAAGTCATTGTCTACATAGATCATGTTGCCATATGTTACCTCCTAGCTAAGAAATATGCTAAACCCAGGTTAATAAGATGGATTCTCCTCCTACAAGAATTTTATCTAGAGATAAGAGATAAGAAAGGTATAGAGAACGTGGTGGTAGACCACCTCAGTTGCATCCACACTCTAGAAACCGAGAAGATCTCGATTAATGATTCTCTTCCAGATGACCAACTAATGAGAGTTTTAGAAGCTACCCCTTGGTACTCGGACTATGTGAACTACCCCACTGCTGGTGTCATCCACCCTGAATGCACCAGAAATGCACTGAAGAAATTCATGCATGATGTGAAGCAGTATCACTAGGATGAGTTGTACCTCTTCAAGCTCTATGTTGATGGTCTTTACAGACATTGTTTCACTGAGGAAGAAGCCCAACTCATTTTAGAGCAATGTCACTCAGGCCCAGTTGGAGGCCATATGAGTTCTAAGAAAACTACTTTGAAAGTTTTACAATGTGGTTTCTTTTGGCCAACCATATCCAAATATTCCTACAATTTTGTTCTATCATGTGACAAATGTCAGAGAATGGGTACCATAACAAAGAGAGATGAGATGCCACTGAAGTTGTGGCAAGAAGTTGAGATATTTAATGTTTGGGGTGTGGACTACATGGGTCCATTACCATCTTCTTATGGATTTTCCTACATCCTAATGGAGGTGGATTACGTCTCAAAATGGGTAGAATCCATACCGACCGTCACTAGTGATTCCAAACCCATCATCAAAATGTTCAAAGATATTATTTTCCGTCGTTTCGGAATCTCACGCACTGTGATATCTGATAGAGGATCTCATTTCCTGGAAAGAAGCTTTGAAGCATTGCTGAGTAAATATGGTGTAACGCACAAAGTAGCCTCACCCTACTATCCACAAACACGTGGTCAGGTAGAGGTTTCTAACCGTCAACTCAAGGCTATTTTGGAAAAGACAATAGGCCGCAATCGAAAATATTGGTTAGTGAACATTAATGATGCATTGTGGGCCTACCAAACTACTTTTAAGACTCCCCTTGGAACTACACCATTTTGATGGATCTATGAAAAGTCATGCCACCTGCCTGTAGAACTTGAACACAAAGCATGGTGGGAAATCAAACAACTGAATTTTGATATGAAGAAAGTTGTCCAAGCCAGGATTCTATAACTTCAAGAGCTTGATGAACTCAGGATGACAACTTATGAGAATGTATGAATCTACAAAGAACGCACGAAGATTTTGGCACGGTGGTCATCTGAAAAGAAAGGGCATACAAGTGGGATACCATGTTCTATTATTCAACTCAAGACTGGATTTATTCCCAGGAAAACTCTGTTCTCGTTGGCCTGGACCTTAAATTATCAAGAGCATCTCCCCACATGGTGCTTTCTCTTTATGGAGAAAAATGTCAGGAGAATTCATGGCAAATGGTCAACGTTTAAATAGATATTTTGCCTCAAATGACATAGACACTAAAGCAATGCTAGAACTCACCAATCCAACATATCTACCGTAAAATTGAAGGATTCAGTCGAGCCATCGACATAAAACAAAGGCACTTGTTGGGAGGCAACCCGATCAATAAATTAATTTTTACTTTCAATTTCAAATTAGAATGTTTTTATAATTTTTTTTTTACTTTTTTTGATAATTTCACACTAAAATAAAAATCACATCGTGAGATGCTATCTTTAGTTTTGATTGGTTTTCATTCTTGAAAATTTCAGATTGAGAAAGCGCGCTGATTGGAACGCAACCACATCTCGTGCTCCATACGGCATGCATTTTGCCCTCCATCTTGGACTTAGGGTTTTCTTGGGATGAGAAAATCTCTACATTCGAGGTGGAGGTGGGTGTACGTATTTCACTTTCCACCTTCACCCATCTACTTCTGGCTTAAGATTTAATTGTTGTATTTTTGAACAATTTTTTCAAAATTTCAAAATTTTTCAAAGTTTTGATGCTTTCTATTTCATTAAAAATCTTTACCTTGTCAGCTATGCATTTTGAATCATTATACCCTCCTTATTCGAAGCAGATCCTCAAAAGGACCACTTTTTGAAAACTAGCCTTTTGAGTGAAATCATCTTGTGAAGCTTATAAATCCTAACATCATGACCCTTCTGTAAAAATGGAAAGTGTCTATCAAACTGATAGGGATCAAACACGTCGTGCTTCCTAACTGACTAGTGGAACAATATCATGGAATCCCCACTGAATCCTCATGAAGTCATTATTTGAGCAGAATAAGATAAAGAGAACAACCCGGTGCACGGAATTGTAAATCAAGTTGCATTCTGATCTGAACTCTCTTCTACACTTCTTCTATCATCTTCGTACCCCTCCATCCATAAAAAAGAAACAAAATAGCCAAAATAGTGCCAAACCCTAAGTTCGGGGTGGCACACCACCTTTTTCTATATCCGCTTCTTCCATACCCCTCGCTAATAAATAGGGGTGTACCACCAAGAAAAGATGCCAAAGCGCACACAAAAAGAAATGCAATCTCGAGTCTAATAGAGGAGAGATTCGCACAAAGAAATGCAATCAATGAAATTGCAAATAATATAATAAAAATCTCGAGTCGAATAGTAGAGAGATTTATTTCTTCCTTCCATACCACCCTTCACTCCCTTTTCTACCTAAAGGCACAATAAATGCCTCCACCACCCTGAAATACACCAGTGTCAGATCAGTTGCACACTTGTTGTTCTGCGGGTATCTCTGGACTCTTACAAAACTCTTTGACATGCTTGTTGTTGGAAAAGGTGAGGAGGAAGTGATGTTGTAAAACAAACTCAGAAACGAAGATATAGTAATATGTGTTCAGTGGTCTCAGGAAGTTGAGATGCTTAGTCATATTGAGTAGAAAGGAAACAATCGTGACGTGAAGAGGAGGAAATTAAATGATCATAAAGTATTCATTTGGTGACTATTTCAGATTTTGTGTTACTCGAGGACGAGCAACATTTAAGTTCGGGGTATTCTGATGAATCTCTATTCATCATGATTTTCAGTCACCTTTTTTGGACTAATTCGATTCAATACTTTCGATTTCATCTCCTAAACCTCACAAAATGCAATTTTTCTTAACTGATTCAATTATCGAGATTATTAACTAGATTTATATTGATTTTGTGTATGTCTTGATGAGGTTCAACCATCATATGGAATTCACTCAAGATCCTCTCAACTTTGGTCTTGACCAATTGGTCATGACCAAACAGTTTGCCCTAACAGTCTACCCATACAGTTTTGACCCCTCGGTCTTAGACATTCACCCACACGGTCCTCCTCTCATCGCTCTACCTTAACGGTCTCAAGACAGCTTGAGGCCAAATGGTCTTAAGATCATGTGACACCTCACGGTTTCAAGACTGTTTGGAACTCAAGACCGTTTGAACGCCAAAGACCCTTTACATCTCAAGACCGATTGAGACCAATCGGAAGTGAAGACCGATTGAAGCCAAGACCGTTTAGTGCCAAGACCATTTGGAGTAAAAACCTTTATACTCTATCCCACCTTTCTTTTCTTTAATATAGAATGAATCTATTACCGAGTTGGCATCCTTAGGACCAAGAAAGAGGAGTTTGTCGAACTTACTGACAGGGTTATGAACATCATCGGGCCAGTCAAATCCAAAAAAGTGGGTGATTTTCTCCTACGGGATGATGGAATGCCTAGAAAGAGACTTCCATTATCAATTATACCAGTATAAGATATTTCACCCCAACTAAATCTCGACAAAGTCAAGATACCTAAGATCATCATACCCTACCCCTCCCCTTATTCCTAGGCTCCAAGATGGCACACTTTGTTCCTTGCAATAAGACCGCTGATGCTTCACATATTGCAAAATGGTTTGTCAGTCAGTTAGGAGATCGATAGACATTCCGCTAAGGATAAGGATCCAAGTGGCTATCTTAATGCATGTGAAAACTTGTTTGACCTTCTTCTCTCCGAATATCAAAGAAGTAAAGACTAATGGGATGCAGACCATTTTTCGAGACCGTGAGTGCTCAAAACTGTTTGGAAGCGCATGGTCTCAAGACCGTTTGGATCTATTCAGTCTTCAAGACCGTTTGGTCAATGGATACTCTCAGGACCATTTTAAAGATGATCATTTGTTGAAGACCGTATAGTCATAGATCCGCAAGACCGTTTGCACAGAGACTCATGACCGACCAGAGGTAGAAACTGTTAAAGCCAGAATCGTATGAAATACGAGACTATTTAGAGTGAAGACCGGTTGGACAACAAACGATCTCCAAGACCGTTTGGAGCCTCCCGGTCTCCAGACCGTTTACTCTAAACCGTTTGTAGAGGATTCATGGCACAAACGTGAGGACCAGACTTGAGCCTATAAATAGGACCACAAGGGTCCTCATTTGGGGATCGATCTGGGGGGACATCGCCAGGTTGCCCAAATGCAAGGTTCGATCCAGCTCCATCCACATACATCCATGCCATAGCCACTTCACGTGCTCCTCTTGCTGTGAGCAAAGAAGTTGAGTACAGAAGGAAGGTGGAGAAGAAGGTCCGCCCGGCCTTCCTTGGTGGTTCTTCCTCCTCGTCAAATATCTACCCCAACACGACGTAGAAGACCGCATCATCTTCACTGAGATGTGACTACCTTCTTCATCATGCTCATGGAGGAATCTTCCCTCTCTCTTGTTCTTCTTGTTTCTCGCATCATGAGCAAGTAGTTCCTTTTTGCTGGGGTGCGGGGACTTGCCCCTCTTCCCATGTTTTCATGTCTTTTAATTTAACATTCCAAGGCAATGTATATAACTTTTCATTTCGTTGCTAATCATTCATGCTTGTAATTTGGTTACCTGCTTGCTTTCATCATGTTTTTCCCTATGTTGTGAGAACTTCTATACGTAGGGTAGAATGTCAATTAATGAGGTTGACTCCCAAACTAGAAATAGAATGAGATTCCTTGAGGTTGTAAGTGTATGATCTGTGAGGAGATGAGCCATCTAGCCTACGGTGACGCTTCTATTGCCTAAACATCCCTCAGGGAGGGCCACAGCCTTAGTTGGATTTTATATCTTCTTTGTTAATCGTCGATGTTTGCTTGTAGATTAATCACCTGCTTGCTTGTCGATTAGTGCGGTTGACTCCTTGTTGAGAACTTCTGAAAGGATTCCTTGAGTTCGTAAGTGCGTGATTCGTGAGGGGACGAGCCATCTATCCTATGGTGATGTTTCTGTGTGCCTAACACTTGTATATGGGGCCCACAGCTTCAGTTGGATTTTGTATCTTTGGAACCGTAAGTGTATGATCTAAATGGCGATGAGACATCAGATGCCTAAGGGGATGCTTATGTGGACCTAAACATCCCTCCGGGAGGGTTCACAATAGTTCTATTTGGATAGTTATATCTTGCCTAGATGTTTGATGTTAGGATGTGTTTGCATGTGGAGTGGTGGTGAAACCCAGAACCATCCCAGTGATTACATATCATTAATCTAGATCCAACTTTAATTCTACTCTTTACTTTCTTACAATTAGTTTAATTAACCTCAAATCAACCAATCGTTCTAAATATTAGTCTTACTTGAGCTAGATTCGACCAACGATGATTCTTAAAAACATTGTCTCTTGGGATTCGATCCTTAACTATACTGCGATAAGACCCATATGCTTGCGGGTGGTATTATTGTACAAGGTTTTGGTAAAACTTGGGGATTTCAACCCTGAGTGAATTTGTTAGTGCGATAATATTCCACGTCAATATGATATGCCATTTGCACCATTTGTTGGTGTCAATCATCATTGTAAATCTATTTTCATGGAGTGTGGCTTGATCTTTAATGGGAATACTAATAAATTTGTTTGGCATTTTAGAACATGGCTTGGTTGCATGGGTACATTCACTACATGTTTGCTATTTCTTCTCATGTTTTAAGCTCATTAAAAATGTTTATGTTGATCTTATAATTTATAGGAAAGCCTCTAGATGGTATAATTACTTATCAAGATTAAATCATTGAATGTTGTTAAGGAGATCTTCCCAAACTTTTGGCATCAGTTTTTCATGTAGCACATCATGAAAAAGCTTCCTCACAAATGAGGAAAAAGTTCAATTAGATCAAGAGTTGTAAAGTATGATATTTGTGTGAGTTTTTTAGTGGAAATGTGTAACATATTTTACTCTTGGTATCTAGCCTAATCCTCCAATACCTTATGTCTTTTTAATGATGTTGGCATTAATATTTATTTTCTAACTTAGAGTGCACTAGGAGATATAGAAATCTAGAAACATAGTTCTTTAATCAATAACTATACTATTTGAAGCTTAAGTGTTACTAAATAGAATAATGTACCAAACAAGAGGTGGTGATATAATTTTACCATCATAATATATTTCTATCGAGCAATATGTTCTCTTAAATTTTCCTATCACTATACGAGCGAAAGTAAGGGTCAAAAACAATTTGTGAATTAATTGACGAAATACATTAAAAGATTAATTTACCCAAAATGAATACTTTATACAATTACAAGTGCCAACAGTAGAAACTAACTCTAATTCGAATTCCTCATCCCTCAAAGTAGTTTTCACAGGGTTGTAGAGCCAGTGTTTCATTGAGAATTAATCCATTTCAACTCCACAAAACTTTGAGATTTATGTTCATTATGAATTTCTAGATGTATATATATATATATATATATATATATATATATATATATATATATATATATATATATATATATATATATATATATATATATATATATATACGTATATATATATATATATATATATACCTTTTCTGCCTTTTCGGATATAGAAAAATACGTATATATATATATATATATATATATATATATATATATATATATATATATATATATATATATATATATATATATATATATATATATATATATATATATATATATATATATATATATATATATATATATATATATATATATACGTATATACATATATATATATATATATATATATATATATATATATATACGTATATACATATATATATATATATATATATATATATATATATATATACGTATATATACGTATATACGTATATATACGTATATACGTATATATACGTATATATATATATATATATATATATATATATATATATATATATA